>JAMLFT010002911.1:0-23614 GCA_026544285.1 Pachyrhizus erosus | reverse complement strand
AAAAATATTAAAAAACTTTATTAGTACTTTTCATAAATTTATATTTATTATTTAATTATAATTATTGTATAATAAATTTATTAAATTTTATAATAATTAATTTATAAATTATATTATGAATTGATAAAATAAAACTATTTTATCATATGAGTATATAAAAATTAATTTTTTTATGTTACTGAACTGAACATTGGTTTGTTTATTATTATGTAGATAGATATGTGATGTTCTTGATACTTGAAGCAGGTAGATGTCAGTGGATATGATTTGGTGTTGTGAATTGTATTGGAATGCGTTGACGTGTATCCAACATATAGCATAACGTGCGTGGGGTGACAGAATCTAAATGCAAACGTAAAATAACGCAGGTCTTGTTGTAATTGTAATCAAATAATAATTTATTTGTGGTGACGTTTATCATCATAATAAATGTTATTTATATATAATTAAATTTTAATAAATAAATATTTTTAAATATATAAATTATTTTATAAAAAAATTATAGTAGATAAATATTTCTAAATATATTAATTTTATTTTAGATCACGACAGACAGCGTAAATTATAATATAATATTGTTTTAAAAAAATGTTACAATTAAATTTAAAGGTAAGAGAATATTTTTTTTATGCGTAGATGAGAGAATATATATTAGAAGAGATAATTAACTAAGAGAAATTTAAGAATATTGAGAAAATTTTTCTTTATTAATGACTAGGTTGACGTGTGAAATCCAGGTTTTTAAAAGAGAATAAAAAAATATTAAATGTCTAATCTAGAGTGAAAAGAAAAAGAGGAATTTCATCCTTTCAACTTTTGTATAATAATTTATCATATAAATAAATAATAAAATTAAAATAATTAATCTTTATTACTTTAAAAACTAATAAAATTATATTTATTTTTATTTTTATTTTAAATATACATTTTATTTTAAGAGATATATAAATTCTTAATTTCTTAATAATCATATATGTATTTTTAATGATATTTTGTCTTTTTTTATATAATATTTAGTGTTACTAGTAAATGATTTTAAACATTTTATTATTGGTTAAAATGTTTTAAAAGTTAGAATGATTATTTTAATATTTCTAAATATATACTTATAAAGTTCATTAAAATATTTATTTTATTTTTTAAAATCATAATTTATAATACATGTTTTATCTTATTTGTTAAGAGAAATATTAACAACATATTCTGATGAGAAACTTTTATATGAAAATAAATTTAACATCTCTTTTTTACACAACCGATAAAAAATTAATAAATAATAAAATAAAATAAAAAATATTTATAATTTATTATATTTAATATGTTTTTTTTATAATTAGGATATGATATAATTAATTTTCTTTAATAAATATTTGATTTTAAAAATATATGATGAGTATTTATAAAATAAAAAAAATCAATTTGTCTTGTTATCTTTACGTAAACAAGATAAAACATAATTCTACTCCTTTTGTTTTTCTTCATCTAACATTTGTCTACTATCTTTCTATATTTTGTGTTTTAATTGATTTTTTTTCATAATACTTTTAACATATTTAAATTTATTTAAGATTATTCAATAATATGCATCATAATTTTTATTTAATGAATTTTATTCTTGTAAAGACAAGTCTCTTATAAATTTTAATTAATAATATAAAATAAATTAAAAATAAATAAAAAAATATATATTTATAATATTACACTAAATATTGGAGATCATTTTCATAAATATTTTTTTTAATTTAACTAATGATTAAAATATAATTTATCTTATAAAGATCAAATCTCAAAATGATATTACAAAGAATTTCTCTTACATGACACACTTTTTTAAATTTATTTTTTATTGATTGAAATTTACTGAAAATAATAAAATATTGTGAGCTTCACGTCCTATTTAATGAATAGATTTAATTTTTGACTTATATATTTGGAAATAATTGATATTTTGTTATAATAATATTTTATCTCTAATAATTAAACTAATATTATTCAAGTAGGAGAATGTTGAAAATTTGTGGATTAAGGTTATCTAATAAATTAAACTTTAGATTATTAAAATTAATTATAAATAATAAAATTTATGATATTTTAATTGATAAATATAGGTTATTTGGACTTATAATTTGAGCGAATTTATAATGTGTTGAGCTATCACTTATTAATTAATTGTTCAAATGAGAGGTGAGGTCTATACTCTTGTTTGATGGTTATAAAATTATGATTTTCATTAGACAATGTTTGCAACGTAACATTACGTGAGAAACTTTATGTCCTTGTTTATTTGGGATCAAAGAAAGAGGTATGAAAGTGAAATATGTGAAAAAGATATGAAAGTTAAAATGTGGAGTGGTTTGGTTATAGGAAAAATGATGTGTTAGTTTTAAAAAAACGGTACGTTCCACTATATATTGTTTGCGTACAAATTTGAGGTGAAAAGAGATGGAAGTATTGTTATTAAACTCAGCTCAGACTACCCAATCCTTTTGAAAACCCGTCACTTGCTGGTTTAAGCCTATTATTGGATCGTATATGCATTTGAACTGCTATAAGTCAATATGACGCAACCAGTTTTTAGTAAAATCGGTGATTCATGGGTCAATTGCGAACAAACTGGTTTATACTACTTCATTATGTCATTCCCATTTCCCATTATTGTCATTAACCATTTACTACTTCATGCCCTTTGTACGTTGTGTTAGTTAGCAATTTGAATTCAAATAGCGACACACATTGATTTAAGTCATCAGATATGAAGTTAAAAATACCTCATTAAAAGTTACACAAGGACAAGTTCAAACTCATGACCTATGAGTCCATGAAACAAGTATAACCACCAAACCAACTTAATTAGTTGGTATAATATTGATAAATATAACATACTATATATATATATATATATATATAACCTAAGTATAAAATTTATAAAATTATTATATACCGGTTTATGCAGTTCAACTAATGACTCATTAGTTGAATCACTAACCTAGTGATCTAGTACCTCGACCTAGTTGAATACCAATTTGATTATGATAACACGAGATGAAAGACATGGTAAAAAGGAGATAAGGAACGAAGGATAAAAATAATCCCACATTGCTCTTCATGGAATTTATTGTTGCTTATTCATTCTTTTCTATCACATATAGGGTGCTAGTGCCATTTTAAATTAGTAAAACCAATTATCATGTAGTCATAATTTATTATGTAGTCAACATAATTGATTACACTTACATGCATAATTGATTACACTTACATGCATAATTGATTATGTTACTTTGTGTAAGAAAATTGATTATGCATGTAAGTATAACCAATTATGCTACATGCATAATCACCTATGCCTTCTGCATAATCGATTTTATTTTTTAAAAAATTTAAATTATATTTTACAAAATAGATTTCTTTTAAGAAAAATAATATATTTTACAAGGGTTAAAATGAGTGTTTTATTAATGAATCAATGTCTTTTTCTTTTTTTTATAATCAACTTTTATTTAAATATTTCACTTTTTTTTAACTTTATGTCACTTCTATCAAACAATCTTATTTTTCATTCATTTTTTTTTATTCAATTTCAATTTTTTCAACACAAGCTAACCACTAGATAGAAATCAATTCTCCCTTATTTTGTTGTTTGTGACTGTAATTGATATAATAAACATAGATTATATTTTTTCTTATTAGTTCATATTTTTTTAACCTATTTTGTATTTGTTATTGTATGTTATGAGCCTATCATAATTTATATCCAAGAGAAAATTGTACCTTTTTCTCATTTCTTATTGTAAAGTTTCTAACAATAAACGAAATATAATTACAAACACCACACTCAACTTTTAGAGGTTAAAACAAGCAATAACCTTGATAATAGAGTCAACAATTTTGATATGAACCAAAGTTGAACTAAAAACACTATAAAAAATAAACAAAATAACATCCACAAGAACTATGACATTTTTAATTAAAAAAGCAATAAAAAATCATGGTTAGAGATGTCACAATCATGGCCTAAAGTTTAAATCATGAATTGACCACAATTTTTTTAAGTGTGCTCTAAATTATTGTAGATCATTTTAATAAACTACAATATTTTACTTTTAACTACTCTACAATAAAAATTGTGGTCTAAAAGAACAAATAATACCATAATTTTTTAAATATTATCATATATTTTGGGCCTTGGATTTTTTTTACTGTAAACAAATAGAATAAACACCAACTATAATGTTTAATCAATAATTATATAATTATTGCCTAAATTTTTAGGCCATCACTTTTTAGATGTTGCCATACATGTTATATATTTAAGCGACAATTATAAAAATGTGGTAATGTATTTTAGATAACACATTTTTCACTACTAACAAATATTATAAGAAATGATTGTGTCGACCTTGACACTAATGTTACTAGCATCTATTGAGCTAATGCAAGACTACTGAAAAGTTTAAAAAAAGCGATCTTTTTAATGAAACTATTTAGCATCGACCTAAGCCAACACTAACTTCAAATTAATGTTGCGCTTGGATTAGCTAAAAGTTGAAACTAGTAACGATATTTACGTTAGAGTCCACCTAGTTAATACTACATGCTAATTAATTTTGTTTATTGATTTGTTCATTTCAAATTAGCTACAAGATAACATCAACCAAAACAAATATTTTGATTAGAATAAAGTAAAATCGATGCTAAGTTAGAAGTTAATTCAAAATGATGTAGTGCATTAATTTTACATTAGCATCGACTTAGTCAACACTAAATTTAAATATATGGCTTACCCAAATCCATCTCCCATATTCTTTTCTTCCTTTTTTGTGCTATGCTCTACGGTGGTTGTTACAATCTATAGGAAAAATAAACCTTAGCAACCATAGTGATAAGAACCTGACCTTTATGCTCCACATGATTGTCATTTCTCATGAAATGCTTCATCCATGGAGTATGACTTGACTTTTTGGCCAAATATATTAAAAAATATATAAACATTTCAATTAGTTCTTGTTATACTTATTTTCCTTGGACTAACTCTTTACTTTAATTAAAAAACTATGTTAATACAAAAATATTTCATAGTTTTCCGACTCCCACTCTAATCAATTGAATCCCAAAATTAATTCAACAAGACCTTCTAATATCTTAACCATTTCAATAATTATTTTGTCTTTGCTTAGGTTAAAAGTTAACAACTAGAAAAATTTTCCACTCAAATTGTTGTCACTAAACTCATAGTTCAAACAAATTTGAAAGTTCTTAAATAGATATTTAGTGACAATATTTAAGATATTTTAAATATGGTTTCACTTCAATTTTAGAGGCATTAGTTTGAGATAAGAAATTTGCTAGTAATTGATTTTTAACTCAAGCAAAAACAAAAATAGTTATTGAAATGAGTGAGATATATGGTAATACTTGTTGAGTTAATTCTAAGATTTAGTAAATTAAACTGGGAGCAAAAATAATGTGGAATGTTTTTGTATTGACATGGTTGGTTAATTAAAGTAAAAAATTAGTCTAAGAAAAAAATAAATAAAACAAGAATTTATCACAATATTTAGATAGTTTTTCAAATATTTGGTCAAAAGAGATAACTATATTCAATGGATGAAACATTTTATAAGGAATAAAATCTATGTGAAGCATGATGAATTCTTCTCGTTATGATTGTCAAGATTTATTTTTCTTACTAAATCATATAAAGTCATTTTGAAAAAGTATTTTCTTTATTGTAAAGTGTTAACCTAAAAAAATTAAAATAACTCTTACACTTGCAGTTTTAATAAATATTTATAAAAATTTTATATTTACTAACGAACAATAAAATCAAAACTATAGTGTCCATTAGTCAAGATTAAGATCTTAACTATCTATGTGATTTGAAATAGATAAAATAGGAGTTAGATTATGAAAGAATAAAAAATTTTGAGATTTTTTTACTTTGTAATATAAAAATAGTTATTCTTAGAATTTTGGTCAAAATAAGATAGAATAAAGTATCCACATGTAACAATTTATAGAATCCAAAGGTACAATATATTTTCCCAAAATCTAATTATCATAATTATTTAACTTTCCATCCTTTCATCTACAAAACATGATAAACAATCTATAAAATTTAGTTCCATAAAACACCTCATCTTTAAGGAAATCATGAATGTTTCGTAATAGTATACTTACAACTCTTTAGATACCTGTTAGGCAGGTAGATGTATGAAATTTGTAATATGAGTACTAGTAATCGTGTAATGTGTCTTAGTATAAATACTTATATAAACATAAAAGACTACACCTAAGAAAGTGAAGTTAAGCCCTATAGCATACAACATACAATTTGAAAATACCAGAGGATTCAAAACAAAGTGGTCTACATCATTCAATTATATGTAAAATGGTAAAACACAAAAGATAGGGTAAGACCTAACCCACGTGGCCTACGCATACGTACATATATGTATTAAAAAAAAACTCATCACTATAAACATAGAGACCATCCTATTTAGCTACTACCAAAAAACCTAACACTCCCTCAAGACCATTAGTCATGTATCTATCCAATAGTGTTTATCGTGAATATTTTGGATCCTCAAGATTGATTCTTTTGTCATAATGCTCGTCAATCTACTTCTCGATGACAGGCACAAACAACAAGAAACAAATATGAAAGACAAGGAATGAGGTTTATGGTCATATGCAAAGGAAAGCAGAAGAGTAATACAATTGAAAAAAATACTCAGCATAATTCCTCAAAGATAAATTAAATGATAAATATAAAGAATAGATATGCATACATCAATTAGGGTCAATCAATCATAAGCATGAAATATTCATTACTTTAGTTAACCAATTTATACTCTTGATTAGTGCATAAATGCATTTGGGATACTCAATGTTTTAAAAAAATGCCAACAGCCCATCTACGCGTGGATTACAACATTCCATATAGAAATTAAACAATCAATCCATAAAGGGTGTAAGATATATTTCTATATTCCTTAGAGTAAGTAAATAACCTACCCATGATGGTTTAAAGTGCACATTTCCATATGGGAAATCAACAATCCATCTATGCAACATTACAACCCACCCAACACACGTGACAGTGCATTCCCAAAGAAATTAGCAACATATCTGTGTGGGACTAAGCACATGATACATGATTGGTTTGAATTGTCTCTTTTACTTGTAAGGAATGGTAGAATGGATTTACTAGACTTATCTTACTTCAACTCATTGAACCATTTCTTTACTTAAAATGTGCCACATCAAAAGTGTATATATATTGGAATTTTAAATCATGAATGTAAATATAGTTTTTAAAATTTTTTCTATAAAGTTTCTCTAAGAATTTATTTATTTTTATATTAAAGTTAAAATAGATTATAAAATTTGATTATAAACTACGATTAAACACACTCCTACTCATGAGTAATAATCTAGAATGATAGCATACTTTGCAAGAGTTTTTGTTTTTTCTTTTTTAAAAAAATAAATTTTTTTATTAAATGCTAACTTAGGTGTAAAAACCCTTTAGCCTATGTAGAATGGATTATTCATGTTTGAAGACTTTTCAAAATTTTGAAACTCACTCAAAATCAACCTAAACTAAACCTGTCCCGCATGTAAATTGATTCTGGATAGCTTTTAAAAAAATCTAGTAAATAAATAAGACAAAATTGAGGGTTTGTAAGAGATCCTTGAGAAAAGTTTGAATTTCATTTGTTGTCCCTCACACGTAGAGCTTTCTAATCCCCAATTAGTGAAGATTTCTTTACGGAAACTGGATTAACAATAAAAATCTATTAATTTAAAGAGCACAGTGAGAATTTGAAATTTCAAAGAGGAATTCTAATTTACCAAATTAGCTTGAAAACGAAGATGAATTGATACCTTAGAAAGGACTCACTCTTGCATTTGAGTCGGTGAGGCAATGGGTTTATATGGACATGTAAGGAGAGAAAAATTGAACCTTTGAAGGATTAGGAAACAAGGCTAAGAACATCTATTGGATATGCATGACAAAAAAAATAAAAAATCAAGCTTTTTGGAAGGAGTAACCGAGAGGTTTGTTGTTATTGGGGCTGGTCATGGATTGAAAAATAAAAGGAAAAAGATCATGCCATGTGCGTATTTCTGTGCTTAATGGTAAGGAGACAAGGAAATGACGGGGGCAACAAGGTGATGCATTTCTGTCGTGAGACTTGTGGATAGCCAGATTAAGAAAAGGAGAAGAAATGATGGTGGTGGCTTTTGTGAACACTAGCTTAATTGGAGAAATAAGGTGTTAACTATATAATTTAAGGGGTATATCTAGCAAAGAGGAAAAAGGAATGACAGTAGTGTAATAAGGCTCTAGGTCAATTAGAAAAGGTATTTAAAGGGGTGTTGTGATGGGGCCTTGAATTAGGGATATAAGGTTGGAATTATAAAATTGAAATAAAGAAGTATGGAATTCAACTTTGGGTGGTGCCATGTAGATAGCTTTAAGGAGTGATCAGGTTAGTCATGTATAAAGGTTGTTAAAATAAAGGAATTAGATGTTGGATATGGGATACTCATAGTTGGAGTTGTAAGGTGTTTTATGAAAGTTTGATTAAAGAATAAGTTTAGGTGATATAGTGATGTAAGATTGGCTAGCAATTTAAGAGTAATAGTATTTAAAATTAGCGTAAGTTTAATTAAATATAGTCACAAGGTATAATTTTGGTAATAGAAATATTGGAATTGAATATAGACTTGACAATTTAAATAGGTAAGAATAACTATAACCATTAGTTTAAGAAATCGAATAAAGAAAAAAAGCAATTGGCATTATTAAAGTAATAATTGGTACTTTTGAAATTTAATTTGGATAGTTTAGGGATATAAGAATAAAATTTAGAGTTTATTGAGACTACAAAAATTTCAAAATAATTATTTTAAAATTTTGATCACATAGAGATAGAAAATTATACTTTTTAATTAACAATCTGGATTCTAAACGAACTTCAAAGTGTTCAGTCCTTATTATACATATTAATAATTATAAAATCACTAACCACAAGTATACATCACTAAGATACTTTTTGTTCTATCAATCTAAATATCATAATAAAACTACTATTTTTATTCTTAGTTATTTATTTTTCTTAGCAAACAAGATTTTAAATAAATAAAGTGACAGTACGACCTTTTAAACAACTAGCAAGTACAAATATATATCAAAACATAACACAATACCTTATAAACTTATAGGGTCTAAAATAGGATGTTACAAAAGCTATCTTAAAGGTTAATTATTTTAATCTAGTTTTCATTTTCTTTAATTGTAGTCAAATCATTTACTTTCATGACTTACTTCCAAAAGTGACTATTTGGGAATGATTAGTGAAAATTGAGATTCAACTAGGATGAGAATTTAAGTTGGCTGTGTGGTTTAGGTGATGGTGCATGTAGTGTTAGCTTAAAGGTTGTCACCCATCAACCACATTTTATAAAAGTTAGCTTAAAAAATAACGTCAATTTTTTGGTTGATGCTATTCAATGTTAATCAAAATACAAACACAACTTAGTATCTACCAAAATGTAAATACAAATATTTTGCTTCACAC
Organism: Pachyrhizus erosus; assembly: GCA_026544285.1. Lineage (NCBI taxonomy): Eukaryota > Viridiplantae > Streptophyta > Magnoliopsida > Fabales > Fabaceae > Pachyrhizus > Pachyrhizus erosus. Next base: position 14,027 of record JAMLFT010002911.1, on the reverse strand, counting down.
TTTGTAGCTTCAACATGAATAACATGTTTCTTGTAATGAAAGAAACAAAAAAAAAATACTATTAAGAAAAAATATTTGAGAAAAATTGAAAATATAAGTTGTGATTTTTTATCATTATTTTCTAAATTCTAATTTTTTATATTTTTATAAAGTGTCACATCATTTAGTAAAAGGAGAGAAAAGAAATCTAACACTTTTTGTATGACTATTGGCAATAATATAGTAGAAGATATTAAATAATTATTATTATTATTGAAAATATAAGGGAGTTTTCTTACATTCAATTTAGTTGTAAGGAAGGAAAAAGCGACAGTGAAAGTGAATAGGAGAGAAAAAAAGAAGAGAAAAAAGTTATAAATATGATAAAAATAAAAATTGTTTTGTTGAAGAGAAATATAGTGAAAATAAAGAAAAATTATTTGAATTAAAGTTGTTTGGTAGGTGAAAAAAGAAAAAAAATATTAAATAAAAATATATTTTTACCCTTAGCTACATTAGAATTTTTTTTGTTAAAAAAATAAAACTGATTATGTTGAAACATAATCGATAATGCTTGTAGCACAATTGATGCATAATCTATTTTTTAGTGTTATTTTCTTTGTGATGGAGAAGCACATGAGGAGGAAAACAAGGAAAAAGTCAATGAACAATGTCAATTTCTTCACTTAGTTGAGAGAAAACTCATAATTGTGAGTCCCACAAAAAAATTTAAAAATTTCCTTCCTTTTTCACTCAACCAAACCACAAAAAATCACCTACTTTTTATATTTTTTTTTTCGTATTTATTAATTTTTTTTATAAAAGGATTAAAAAAGACAATAAATAATGCGATGAGAGACAATATAAATATGACGAGATAAGAAAAAAAATAAAGAAAAGTGTAAAATGATTAAATTTGATAAATAAATATATATAATATTATTTTTTAAGTATGTGGAACTCAACTATCCATGTAGTGGCACATATTTAGTAAGTCTTATATTTATTATTTTAATTATTTATTAATTTATACAAAAAGAATGATAATAACACTTTTTTAATGCTCTTGATGATTGATTGAAATTGATATCACTAATTTTTAGTAGATATCACATTTCAGTTGAATACATCTAGAATCTTAATAAAAGAGAATAAGGGAGAGTGTTGTTGAAATTTCTCCTTTTACAATGGTTATCAAGCTAGATACTAAAATTATTGGTTATTTGCTACAGTGTGTAACAGTATTATACGGTTATTATTGTTTACCGTTAGTGCTAATAAATCCATTGTACCGTAATAGGAATCGATAATTTGTTAAAAACACTTATGCTGTTACTATGAATTTCCAATTTTGTAACATACAAAAGGAGAAGAAAAAAGAAAAAGGGAAAAGCTCTGTGGAATAGACAGAAATGTTTATACCCTTGACCAAGTATTATGCCACATGTAACTTGAAGAGAGTGGTAATGACAACAAGCAACAAAATATGATTATTCACGGCTTGCACCATTGTCTTCCCAAAACTACTTTCAGGGGGTAGCAGAAAAGTCCTTTTAGTATGTCATTTCACGAATCAAAGATTGAAATGGCTGAATTTTTGTTTCGTAGTCCGTACGTATATATGAATCATTTGCTTTTGTAAACTATCTCTTCATCATCCACATCAAATGCTGGATTACAGAGGCATTTGAAGAGCCTACCGAGACCCTGCAGAAGCAGAAATATGTACATATTTTCATAATCAGAGAATCATGTATACATGGTGGTATAAACATAATTTATAAAGCATAAATTTGAGTGCACGTTCTATGCGCATGTATTTGATTAGTTCTAAATATTCATATACATGCCTGCGTGAAAAAGGGAGTTCGATAGGAAATTGCTCTAGGCGATTCATCATCTGAAGAATCAGAACTGCTTTCTTCATCATCAGAATCAGCAGCAATCTTCTTCTTCAATGTTTCTCCTTTTGGATACTTATCCTGAAGGAAGCATCATCACGTTATATCAGCCAACTTGATGATAGCTTGTTTTACTCCCTTGTGGGACAGAAATTTGGCCTTATAATAAGATGCAAAAGGCAAAGAAATCATATATGAAGACCAAAGATGTCTTGCTTTTTATAGTTCGACACATTTAGAATACAAGGTACACAATTGACTTTAACTTTCCACTACAGCTATAAATATTCTGAAACGTACCTTGCGTCAGAGACAGATAGACATAATGCTTATACAGGGGGAAAAGGGTGGCTTGGGACAGAGGATCATGCAGATAGGCTTAAAATAATTTTGATTCCTATATCATAAGATTTTTTTAAATTTTTTAAATTTTTTTCATGTTTTTATTCTTATGATATCTTTTTTTATCATTTTAATCTCTAGTATTATCATTTCAGTTTAGTATAAAATTATAAATTTTTTATATAGATCTCTCTTATACTGAAAAGATTTTTATTTTAGTTTCTCCTATATTAAAATTTTTTCATTTTAGTACTTATTATTTAAAAAACACTAAATTTAGTTTTCAATTTTCTTTTAATTATGTCATCACTTAACTACTAAGACTTTAGAAATTAAAATGAAACAAAATATTTTATTAAAAATAAAACAAACAAAAATATTTTAAGATAATCAAAACGAACCGCTAGTATATTACAGAGATTAAGAAGTTATTTAAATTAAAAATATTATAAAAAACAATTCACTGATTATATTCCTAGAAAGCCAGAATATATGATGCTAAAGTAACAAAAAATTTGCACCTGAAATATCTTCCCAAGGATTTTAAGAGCGGTAGCCCGAACTCTAAGTTCCTCTTTCTTAACGTTATTTTCCTTTAGCACCTGCAACAACAGATTTATTTTAAGAATCTGCTGGCCTTTTCGTTTCCTTTGTTCTGGTCGCAGGTGATAAAAAAACCCAGTTCTTACAAAAGAAATCTAAAGTCACTATAACTCGTTTCAGATTATATTAGGCTTTAGTGTCTCAGGCTTTATAGCAAAGAAACTATTCGTCGTTTTACCATGTAGAAATAGCAGTTATTTTTTCATACCAAGAGCTTCATGATATCTGGATAAACGACAATAAATACAATAACATGTTTCCTGATCAACCATGGAACTACCAAAGAACATCCCTTTTTGTCATGTAGTTATAATGAGTTAAGAACTCACCATTTGACACACATGTACGAGGGTTACTTCTATGTCCACTACATTTAACTTCCACAAGGAATTCATCAATGTTTCCTTATTGAGGCGAATGTGAGAGTCAACATCATTTTCAGGGACACTACTACCATCCATTTTAAATTGCTTGCGAATGTCTTCTTGAAGCTGAAGTAACTGATAAGCACCTGAATTGCACGTCCTTGATAAAATCAAAAATCGTTTGGTATAACTAATCTCCAAGAAAATGCAACAGAATTTTAAGGGAGGGCTGGTTGCTAATGGAATTGCCAGTCATTTTACCTTTAGCAGCTGTGAATTGTGATTTCCAGAAATGTCCTTTATTGCGTACCCATTCAGCCAGAAATGGCACTCCAAGATAAATGGCTTTTTTCCCTAGTTCTTGTGCTGCCTGTCTTGAGTATATGTAGCCGATGGTATGTAACATATCAACTCCAAATGCTGCATTCAGAGACAGGAGAGTAATTGAATATATCATTGATACATCATACAATAACATGCACAAAACCATTCTGTATAATGATGAGCAATGGCACCGAGTGTTTAGTCCCTAGAGACGTATTACAAATAAAGGCAGCTTAAAGTTCACTAACCAGCACGAGAAAGCCGTCTTGCTTCAGATTCTGCGCGTTGGAAGAATCCCTTTTTGTCACCCCGGACATATTGGCCAATATAATCCTTCAAAATTCTTGCTAGCCTTTCTTCCCTTTCTTTTTGGACAGCCTATAAAAAACAGAAAACATAAGGTGAAATGAAATAAAAATAAAAATTACCCCCTTTATTTTTCTCAAATCAACTTTCTAAAACATAGCTAATTGTCAATGCCATCTTATCACCATAACATGCAACAAGGTTTTAAATGAGTCCAAGTATATAACGAAATAGTTGTAAAAACGTGTATATATACTCAAGGGAAATATTGAACAAAAGAGGCAGAAGCAATATAGTGAGAAGTTGAGACAGTACAGATATTTCAATTTCTTAGGCATAGAAAGAATAGTCACAGTCGTAGAATTGAAATGATTTTTTTACAATAAAGAGAATACTGCTACAGAAGATTTAGCACGACTAAATAATATAATAGCTTAACTAGTATACCCTATCAAATTATTAAAATAAAGTATGCTTCGAAACAGATGAAATTATTATTCACCACTTCAGCATGTTTTAGGTGAATAAAATCGACTTTTTCTCTAGTTTTGATTAATGATCAAAAAGTCTCAAGTAGTGATAATTTGTGTTTAAGAGAAACAGGGTTACACTATGAAACGAATGTGTGGTCAGAATCTTTTGTTAGCATCATAGTAAACCAAACTGATCAGCTTCTTTCTACTTGATAAATTACTCAGATTGATTTTTTTTCCTTTTTCATGTTAAGAGAAACTGTGCAACTGTATTGTGATCTGGAAACTTAACATTGAAAATATGGTTACAGCCCCGAGGCCCAATCCATAACCTGAGCTTTCCTATTTCTTCTCTTAGGCATAGACAGAGTCAAAGTAATAATGAAAAGTGAATGCAGAACATCCTTGCCTTTAACTTTTCATTCAGTTTATCAGGATCCTCAGTTTCATCAGCTAGCTCAGAAGAAGCCATTGATGCCACAGCTAGATGCCCTATGTAGTCCTCAAACAATTCACTCCCAAAGAGCAGGGCGAAGACAGCCATGGGGTCAAGCATAGTTTCCCTGTCAAGGAATACATTCATTAATCTATTAAAAAAAAAAAAAAATCTTCTTCACGGAACATAGCGATTCAGGACACCTTTTTACTTTTACAATGACATTGTTTGAACCTAAAATCCCATCTAAACTACATAAACCTTTGTCACTAGTCCATTTCCTGCGTATAAATTAGGAAGCTTTTAAAAGAGCATACGAACTTATCATCCCGTCTATTACTTTCAATTTTATTAGTTTATTTCAATTATAATTAATGAAGCTTATTAAAATAAGTTCACTAAATTAAGTGGTTATGACGTAAATTCTTCTACAATTAAAGTTTTTATTAACTAAATCCTTAAATGGGACGTATACCGATCATCTTTTGATTTTTATTTATTTGACCGTAACCTTCTTATTTTATCTCTTTCTGACTCACTTTCGAGGAATTTGAACTTTCTTAACCCAGATTGTACTCTGTTTCTAGTCAATCAAATAAAATTGCAACTATATGCCTATTCACAATGGCTATGTAGTCACTAGAGGCTCTCGATAAAACTAAAATTATCATTAAATTCTAGTCACACAACCTAACATAACCTTTTTCATAGAACTCATCATAATAATCAAAGCTAATCAATCCATATTTTTAGCAAATAAAATAAACTTCCTCATCGATTGATATATAAACTACAAATTTTGATAATCATCATTATTCCTCATATGTACCTAGATACAGAATGCTTCCCATTTTGATTGTACGCATTCCTCTGCACCGGATCACTCAATACTTGATACGCTTCACCCAAAATCTGCCAACATCACAAAATACAATACACAACTATATTATATAGACAACATCATCCAATCATTTTAGAACGTCGTATCCTTAATAGTTATAACAATAATTTTAATTTCGATGAACTTGAAGTCAATCAATTAGAAGTTTCTCTTGATTGATATGCTTTTTATGTAGATTAAAGTAATTATTACTATATTAGTGCATTCCAATTAAGAGTTTGTTTGGATAGAAAGTTAGAAGTGTTTTTTAAAAAGTTTTGAGAGTTCCTTTACTAAAAGAAGCTCTTTATTTCTAGTAAAAAAAAAACTCTCAATAGTACTTTTGATTCTTGCATCCAAACAGGCCGTAAGTTGTAGTAATGATAATAAAATTGAAGTTGTAAATGTGAGAGATTGCAGTGGAGTGGAGCTACCTGGAACTTCTCGGCAGAGTGAGGATCGTTCGGGTTTTTATCGGGATGAACTTGCATTGCCTGAAGCAGTAACGAAGCAATTAAAAGCATCAGAAAAAGAGAAAGAAGTTAAATCAATAAATGAATGAAGGAATATTTCATTGAAATAAATTAAAAATTAGAAATTAGAAAACCTTGTGGTAATAGGCCTTGCGAATTTGGTCTTCGGAGGCAGAGGGAGAGACCCCGAGGATATCGTAGTACTCTGTTTCCTTCACCATTGAGTGCGCCAATGCTGAAACCTGAGAACGGAACCGAAGAGGAGAAAGAAGAAAGAACGAAAGAAAGAAGGGTCACGAGGAAGTGTAGGCTTTACAGTTCTGATGAGCAATATTGTATTTCACGGGAAGTGCTTTTCCGCGGGAGGAAACAGTTTTTTAAGTGTTGTGTGTCCCCGTGACAGTGTCTCTCTCATCATCATCACAATCGCTTTGAGATCTGTGGGCCTGGCCCTTAGTTGTTGTTCTTTTGGACTTCTGGATGCTGCTCAGATAAATGCTTTTTTTCCTTTTTCCACCTTTGTTGGGCTTCCAGGATCCGGGAGTGTTCTTTACAAATGACTTTTTTTTTTTTTTTTTATGAAAATTGAAAATGAAAAACTTTTTTTAATTGCACTTTCAATTTTTAAATATTGTAATTGCCCTATTTTAATTTATTAAGTTTTAACTATGTTATTTAAATTTTTAAGTAATATAAATTTATGATTTTAATAATTAAATTTTAATTGTATTAATTGAAATTTTTAAGTCATAATAAAATAAAATCATTTAATTATGATATTTTGAAGATAATTAAAAATTAAAACACTAAAATTATATATTTACAAAAATTGGACGAGATCAAAAGGATAACTAATCCAACTTTTTTTTTTTTCTTTTATTTTTGTTTCCAGCTTAAGGTTGCATTATGATTTCTTGTATTCCGTGGCTGGACCTAAAGGCAAAAGGAATTGCAACAAAAAGGTATGAGATATTTCTAAACCCTACTAATAAAAGCAAAAGGTCCTACCGGGAGTCGAACCCAGGTCGCTGGATTCAAAGTCCAGAGTGCTAACCACTACACCATAGAACCACTTGATGATAAAGAAGAGGCTTTTTAACAAGTGATTGGCACTTTATTGATGCAATGGTAAGCTTTTGCAACCAACCAACTTGATTGGTTATTTCTTTTTTATTTCATCCTAATTCGTACCATGAATTTCGTAAAAGAAAAAATGTTTTAGTTCTTTAAGTTTAAATTAATTATGTAAAACAAAAAATTTATTAAGTTAATTAAGTGTGCTTAACAAAAACATTAAATGTTACCTAAAACAATAAAAGAACACCTCAATATTTCCTATTCAAATAATATCACACCTTACAAAATCTTTAAAAAAATTTATTAGATTTTCACAATTTTCTGACTTACAATATTTTTAATTATTTTATATCTCAAATTCATTATAAACCATAAAATATTCAAATAAATAATGAACAATTTATAAGATAAAAAATATTAAACTACGGGTCAAATTTTCTTAATTATAAAAAGATTTTAATATGAATTTGATCCTTAAAAATGATATTTTTGTGATTTTTATCATTTGAATTTTTTTTTTTGTTTTATTTTCTATTATTAAATAATTTTTCAGTCTTAATCTTTGTTATCTTTTAAATAATGATATAAGAATTACTTATCATGTAATTAAGAAATCTAATAATAAAGTTATGTGTAATATTTTGTTAAATTATATTTTTAAATATCTTATTAATTAATTTAACATCATTAATTATTTTAAATAGATAAAGATTTAAAAACATAATTTACTAAAAATAATTATATATGCCAGTTTTGTTAAACTTTTTTTAAATACTGTATTGATATTTAGGTCATTATAAAATATAAAAATATTGAAATGAATAAAATAAATTAAGGATCAAAGTTGTTTAAAGTCAAAACTAAAAGAATCAAAATTATAATAAATTTATTTTTAAGTTTAAAATTGTCTTTTGTATTGTTTCTAATTTAGACTGTTGTTTTTTATGTATAAATTTAAATTTATTTTTAGTCTCAAAATTAAAAAAAATCATTTTAATCTTTTATATGATTAAAAATTGTTATAAATTATACATCCAAACCAACAAAAATTAGTCAGGAGAAATTAAAAAAGAATATTTTTTGAAATTGACAAATTAAAAAAATGAATTTAAATCTATGAAACAAAAAATAATCATAAATAAAAATTGAAATTTTAAAAATATATTTAATCCTTATCTTTGTGTATCAATTGAAATAAAAAAAAATCTTAATTAAAAGTAAATTCATTTTATTTTAAACAAATTAAACAATATAAGATTATTAAAATAAGTCTTTTTTATCTTCAACACTTTTACCAAAATTCTTTTGCCAAGTTTTTGTCAACTAAATTTCCGTGCAAACAAACAAGCTCGTGATAATATGAATTGAGACGCTTGATTTATGACACATACAGAGGATGGATCATGTACCCCGCCATAAAATGTTGCAAGTTGACATTTGTTTAGTAGGACATTGCCTATGCTGTTGTGTAATACACAAGGATGGGATTTTGCCTGGTAAAATTCACGTAATCTGGAATATTATAATTTAATGATATAAATATGCACTGCATAGCATTTAAGATTGGTGTCAAATATTTTTTAATTTGTTTTAAATTAAATGTCAACAGTCCAGAACGTTACACTAACATCACCCTAGAATTCCCGTTTTCAGAGATAATTAAAACTTTATCAGCATGATCAAATGACAATTATGTGACACACTTCTGATTTTAGAACATACACTTAGTCAGAACCAAGATGCCACGTTTATTGTTGGTTTCATTTCCCAATTGTTCTGTACTCCTTATAAGAAAAATTTAGTCATTTTCTTCACAAATTTTACTTTCTAATTCTTACACCTACAAGTTATCAATTTCAATTTTTATGACTACTTTTTCATCTTTTTAGTCTCATATAAATATTACTTTTTTATTCTTGTCATGTTATAAGATCAGAAACTAAAATTAATTTAAAAATACATGTATTTAAATTTAAAAAGTTTTTAATTAATAAATTAAAAGATAAAATTTGTATAATTATAAAGAATAAATGAATATTTTTTCTTTATTATAATTTGAGCCTAACATTATGATGACCATTTTGTTAGTTTAATCACCTAATACGCTAGACCACGACTACGAATTTTCTACTGATTTGCAATATCTGCATATTGGGTGGCAGATTCAATAAATCTATGATGTCTCATACTACTTTTATGCTGTGGCAATGCTCGAAACAATGGTAGCATGATAGTTGTTAGCCTTCTGTAGAGAATCTTTTCCCCCCATTATGTGAATCATATCCATGATCATGTTAAAATATAAATAAATAAATATAGACAAACGTTTTTCACATACAAGGGCAGTATGAACTACGAATCCCCAACTGATTACTTGCTCACACCAAATAAAATGGAGATCTCTATACGATAAGCAAATTCTTGAGAACAATAAATTAATCTACATATTTACGTTTAATTAAAATATTTTGATACATGTAACGAATTTAGTTGCACTTGAAACCCAGATACAAAGTAGAAGGTGAAAGCCCCTCATAAACATGACAATTACCATGAGCAGCAGCCACTACTTGATGCATCAGATTGTGGGGCTTTCTGCTTGAAGATGTTCTTTTTCACACCAGACGAGCCCTCAGCCAAGAGGCTTGGTGTCTCCAAAATCTGCAGATAAACAGGGAACCCAAATTTGAATTCATTTTTTCCATTTTTCTGATGGTGTTGAATTGTACCTGACTCAAATAAATAGAAACAAACCGAGGAGGGAAACATTACAACACCTACAATTCTTTTGACAAAAGAAGGTTAAAAGGCAAATCTTGCAGTGATGTCAATTAGATTCAGTATTTGTGCAAAAAATTCGTTCCAAAGTCTTCTAGTAGGTTACAATAGTTGTTTGGGGTACTTGATAAGCCTACACCGAATTAGAATTTTTTACATTACAATTTACCATTTGAAGCTTATATGGCTGAAATTATTTGTTGAAGGTAAGAAGTGAAGGACAAAATGGTACTCCATTTAAATATACACTAAACTGCTGTTCTGGCTACTTAGATTGGGATTGTTTATAATATTAGTGTTCACAATATTGAGGTAATCCGGAGAGTTGTTTCATATTTTGTTTTCCACTGTTTCTTTTGGTTCAAGTTACATCAGACAGCTAGGATTAGACTTTCCTAAAGGTCAGGTTTTGTCTAATATAGGGCAGATTGGAAACGTTTTTTATTTGTTAATAATAGCTAGAATCTCTCTATTAACTGTGTTCAGACTTCTTCATCCCTTCTTCTCTTATAACTGTTCAAGTCAAGTTACTGTTCGTTTCAACCCCATCCCCCCCCCACATTTTTTTGTCCATCGTTTGAGTTGGGGAGAGTTGCATTTTATGTGTTACCTTTGTCACAAGCTCATCGAAACACTGTGCAACATTGACTCTGGTTTTTGCACTGCACTCGGTAAACAGACATCCATATTCCCTTGCAAAGTCTATTCCTTCCTTTTTGCTGACAACCCTTTCACTTTCCTGAAATATGAGATTATTAGGATGAGGTATACTTCTATTCGTGTCTACTTTAAAATATGACAGCTCACAAGAGCATCATTTGCAAAAACATATACCCATGTAAATTTCTAACTGAATTAGTGAATTGAGACTTACCCTCACAATTTGTTAGAACGAGGAATTATACAATGAAAATTTATTAATGACGTACCTTATCAACTTTGTTTCCTACAAGCAACTTGATGCAATCTTGATTTGTTGAGTATAAGTCAATTTCTTTAGCCCATATATCAGATAGATTTGTAAAGGTTTCCCGCCGCGTTACATCATATACTGTATTAATAGCCCAGATTCATTGAATAGATTTATAATATATAACTGCAACAAGACTGCGATTGATACAGCTAAAACAATTTAAACAATTACATTATATTTGGAAGCAAAACAGATAGCTGCTATACTATTTCAGCCAACCAAATTTATGGTCCAGAAATCAAGACAATATTACTAAGTAATTATTCAACAAATGAGAAATTATAACATCAATAAATCCTCTAAGTAATACGTCCAACATGCTCATTGCAGTTGTATTGAATTTACTATGTTGAGAGCTCGAGAAAAAGCTTCCACACAATTGCCAATACTCAATCATCAAATATTCAATAATTTCAAAATGAAGGAAATTTCCTGGAAGTAAAGACCAAGGAGCTGAGTTTAACAGAAAAATCGTCTAAACCATTGTCATCACTACTATCCACTGCCACAAAATTATAGCTAATATGTTTATACTAATGTTGGTAATGTCTATGGGCATGCTAATTCTCTCAGTTCTTTACTACAGTTTAGTTTAACTATTAGAACTCCAGGTTGTCAAAGATCTGGCCCCATACACAACTAGTATATCTGTTGTCCCATTTTGTGGGATGCCTTTGATGGAAGGGAATTTCCTCATTGTTCCTAATACATAGGAGTATAAAATGGATAGTTTGGATAAATTTGATTATAATAGACAGATAAAAAATAAACCCTTAATCCATTTATAATCTATTAAAAGCATGTTAAAAGAAACCATTTAATAAAAGCTGTCCAACCCTACCTACTATTTCATTAGTTATTTATTTAAAAGCATTCTATACTTAAAATTTTTATTTTTTACCTATCAAATTTTTCTCTCTAAATTTTCACTATCTAATTTAGAATAGTTGGTTCATGACACAGCTATTGCATAAAGATTTGATCCATTGTTATACAAAAATATGTTGTTTTTCAAACATTCAAAGCAATCATTTAAGAAAATAATGCTTCATACACAAGACTAAATAAAAGTTAGCATTTAATGACACCACAAAAAAGAAAGTGGCCATAATAAGGAAAACAATGACATCATACATGTTACCATAGTTAATCCTTACAAAATAGCCATGTTACATTAATTACAGCTCAACAAGATACCAAAATTTTTAAAAAAATAATAATAAAAGAAGTACACATCATATTCGTGGGATAGCATACAGAAAATATAGCCAAGTAATGGAGAAAATAATGAAATATAACATACCCATAATTATTCCTTGAGCTCCTCTATAATATGAACTAGTAAGAGTTCTAAACCTTTCCTGTCCAGCTGCAAAAAGAGAAAATACAAAGTATTGCAATTAGCTTATTCTAATGAAGGTTGATCAGACTTCTCTAAAGCATAAGTTATACAAATTTGCAACAAAGAGGAGAATTCAGTATATCAGAAGCAGCTTGTTTCTGTATGTAAGAAATATAAGCCATATACTGCACATATTAGATAAAGCATTGCATTATATTGTACGTTCTCTTAAATATACATGATTGAACATTGTATATATGCCGCAATTTCAATGAAATATGTTTGAAATATAATTCTACAATATACTACTCTATTAATGACTCTGATAAAAGATAAGGTACATTCTAGTATGCTGATCTTAAATAATATTGCAGAACTTTCCAAAATTCTGTTTAACTTGGGTGTTAAGACTTATAATCTCAATCTCCAAATCCATGTATGTCATCCTAATATATGTTAATAAACCAACAGATTCAACAATGAATTTCAAATATTCCAATTGGTATGGCAAAACTTGCAATTAATGCTCAAAAGGGTTAAGTAGATGAGAGCTCCAAAGCTCCACACTCACTCCGCAGCATGAGTTTGTAGCACTGGAAAAAATTCTTCACCTCTAATATATAATTTTGAAAATATAAAACAAAGGCAAACAACATAGAATAAAAGAGATTTGACTTTCAAGAAATTATAATTAAAAAATTGCACATTACCTGTGTCCCAAATAGCAAGTTTTAACTTTTTCCCTCCAATTGTAACATATTTAACTTTGAAATCTACACCTGCATCATGATTACAAAAACCGATGCATATGAATGGCAAAAGCATAACTTTCTTACAAATAATTGCATGATAGTCTCCATAATAACATAATGAACCATAACATAGACATCAACTTTTGTAATGGGTTATCATGACTCCATGATGGAAACAACTCAATAATCTCTATTGTAGACAAACAGTCAAACACTATATATTTCTTATGAACAAAATAAAATATTAAAAAAATAGAATTCTACTTAATGCAACAGTCAAACCAGTATTGTCCAATCCTGATTTTGGTTAGATCCACAACAACAGATATTATTAAATCCAGTAAATAGTCAAGTATATGAAGCCTGATCTGACTGGCCATAACTCGACGGTAGACTTGGTACTGATTTGTTTATTGGCAGCCAAAATATGTACTAGGTATATTAAAAAATACTTTTGCAAATTCCAATACACCAAATGAAGAAGGAAAAAAATTGTTGCATCCAGAGCAAAATACTTTTAGACTCTTCCAACTTTAATCCACACATGCAGAGTCTATAACATTACAGTTCACAAATTCACTGGATAACTAACGCTTCAAACTCTCAACTACAATTTTGATCCCTTAATATTTCTTCCAACACCAGAGAACCTCTTGAACTCATATTGCAAAACAGATAATAAAAGAAACCACTACGTAGAATGACTGACAAGTGGGACGACATAAATCATGACAAAAATCAAAACGTCAAAAGACAAGAATAATAGTATTATTTTTAAAATAAAAGAAGAAAAAAAGGGTCAATAGCTACTTCGATTTTTGAAGGTGTCATGCGGTGACATTTTTTTTTAAGGTGTCATGCGGTGACATTAAAAAAAAGTGTTATTTTTTAAAAATTAAATTGATATTTAAATTAGATAATTATATTTTATTTCTTCGATTTGTTTAATAAAGAAAAAGTCAATTTTTTAAAATATAGCCAAATTTTAATTATTTTATTTTATTTACTACTATTCTTTTTAAG
>JAMLFT010002910.1:0-23615 GCA_026544285.1 Pachyrhizus erosus | reverse complement strand
GTATATATATATCTAAAGGTACACTCAGTAAATTTTTACGTTTCTAGTTCTTTATACATAAATGTTTTTAAATTGTAAATTCATTTTATTCATCCATATTTCTTCTAATGAAATTATTTTCTAATTCCTGAACTCTTTTTGTTTCACCATAAAATATATTCTTCTTTTACACGATAATGTATAAAAAGTTTTAAATTTTCCACCAAATTTCACAATATTTATTTAAGCCTCAAATATTTTACATAATTAAATGAAACAAAAATGTTCTCAAATTGAATAAAAAGAAGAATTCAATACATGTTTTACATACTTGAATTTGGGATATTACCTGTCAATTGTTAAATAATAGATTCATAAATATATACTATTTTTTAATCAAATAAAAATTTACTTGAAAAATTAAAATACATACAAAATAATGCAAATTAAAATCAATGACAAATGCATTTTTATTCCAATCAATTTATACTTTGTTTTCACTCCAAAACATAAAAATATATAGATTTAAATATTAATTTAGTTTTTAAAAAAATAAGATTTTTTTAGTTTTAATTTTTTATATTTTTTAATTTGATATTTTTAATTTTTTTATTTTAATCTATAATTAAATATTTTTTATTTAGTATCTCTTATCTTTTAAATGATGACATAATAACAATATTAAAAATTCAATTATTCGTTACATTATAAGTAGTTTCATGGGACAATTCTGTTTTATATTTTTTTATCAAATTATATTTTTAAATTTCTGATTAACTTGTTTAACATCATTAACAGTTTTGAACAGATAGAGATTTAAAAGCATAATTTACTAAAAAAATTACACGTAACTCTTCTACCAAACTCTCTAAAGACGTGATAGACTAGACTATCAAAGTCAATGTTACAACATCATTTAATGTTGTTAATTGATAACAAAGACTAAAAAAAAACACAATCTTTAAAGGACTAAAAAAATCTAAAGGACTAAAACCAAAAAGACCTTATATTTGAGAGATCAAATTGATATTTAAGCCAAGTATATATTCAAGTTGCTAATTATTGTGCTTATCAATGAAAAACTCTTGTTGGAGTTGCCCTTAGTAATAAAACTTAAGGACATAAAAAATCAATTAGACACTATAATGATAAGTGCTAAAAGAGGTATTAGTTAATTCTTTGGTAGTTTGTTTTTAAGCCAAAGAAAATATTAAGGGTATTTATGGTTTTTATCCTTCTAAAATACTTAAAGTTCAGTTTTAGTCTTTTCAAAATGTTCATCCTATTTTACTCTCTCAAAATATAAAATATGTCATTTTTGGTTCATCTTATTTTACTACTAAAGTGGTAATAGAGTTTCATGTCAATGTTGTAGACGTGACAAATTTGAATGACTTGATAACCATGTGGTTGCCATGTCATAAGTGAGTTTTTTTTTTGTTCTTATGAATTTTTAAAGATTAAAAATTAAAGTATGATGTTAGTCATTATATAATTCAATGTTCAATAGTTCACTAAAAAAATAACATATTCTTATAGATGTATTTACCTATTGTAATACTTGATTTACCTACAATAAGGGTTAAGATGAGTTTTAGTATGAAAACCCAAAAATATTTTTACTATAGATGTTTGTTTGGTGTAGGTAAAAACTTGTAATATCCTTGATAAATATATAAATTGAAAAGGACATTTTACCTAAGAATGTTTATACAAGTAATTTCTCATCAAACTTGTACCTAAAATTGTTAGACATAAGTAAAAACTTAAAATACTTTTATCTACATGTGTGTGGATAAAGGTCTTGAACAAATTCTACCTACAAATATTTAGTGTTGTGGATTCAACTATGGGTTATTTGAAGATATTGTCCATACCAAAATGATCGGATATCACAAGTTGCTTTCGATATTTTTCTTTTATTTATTTATATTTATGAAAACATAATTACTTTATTTCCCTAAATGAAATAATCTAAAGCCTAAAAGATTATATAGTGTCACTATTACTCCTTCAAAGTACCTACATGGTTAGGGTTCTACCGCACACCACCATTGGAAATGAATACCGGTAGTGAGGCATTTTTTTTTTGTTTTCTTTTCTTCTTCCTTTCTTCTTTCTCTCCCTACCCAAGCTACCTTTTTTTTTCTCCACTTTCCTCTTTTGAAATTACAAAAGCAATACAAAAAGGAAGATGTAGAATATTGGCAAATAAATTTAGAAGGGGTGAATAAATTTGTCCCCTTTTTGAAAAAAATTAATCAAAGGTTTTACAATCACACAATGAAAGCCTTTTTAATCTTTGATTTGAAAATTCTTTCACACAGACAAATTAAGAACAAATTATTAAATCTTTTGAATTGATAAACCAAGAAAAGATAAAGAGAGACAAAAAGACTAACACAACGATTTATACCGATTTAGCCAATCCTAGGTCTACATCTAGTGTTAGTTTGACAATCCTAGTCAAACCCTTCTTATACTATAGAATTGTGAATAGAAATTGTAACATCCTAAAACATATTTTGTATATCCCTTTTATCAGATTTTAAAATATTTTCATTTCGTTATGAAGTATTTAAGACTCAAAGAAATATGGCAGAATTTGGCAAAAAAATTAAAAACTTCTTATTTGTTTATGTAAAAGCAGGAAAATGAGTTTGATGCTCAACATTGATCTTGTTAAAGAAAGCATTACGTAAATAATATAAACTCGTGAGAACATGTTTACTTAAAACATATGAGATGTAAAAAAAAGTTGAATACATATCTATTATCATATAATAAAAGTTTGAAATTAAGTGAAAGAAAATATCCACATTTTATCCTTAAATTGTAATCTAACTCATCCTAAAAATAGTCAAAATACATGTGGTAGAAAAACTAAATAACTCAATGTTAGGCCTACCCAATAATACATCAAAAATAAAACTTAGATTAATAATAATAATTTTTAGACTCCAATCTTGTGTGTGTCCACTACGTCAACTAAGAGTCCAAAAAGTCGAAAGATCCTAATAGTACATCTTCTAAGAGGTGACCTCATTGGTAAAAGATCCTAATAGTAGATCTTATAAGCAAAAATCTAAAAGAATTTATAAAAATAAATTAAGGTAATATAGTTAAATAATATTTCAGAACAACACTAGTAAAATAATGGATCCTTTTCTAGACCATTTCGATATCATTTTTAATCAGTTCTTTTTCCAGCACGTTGCCAACACGATTATCTTTACAATGATATAAAATACACTTTCTAATTCAATATGTGCAATTTTTTACAATTAATTTACTAATTTACATTTTTGGCCATAAATTTACTAGAAAACCAAATAAAACTTACAAAGTCATTTCTTTTAATCTAAACCTAGATATTGTCCAATAACTAGACCAAAAGTTTCAACAAAGTAAAAATAGAAAACAACTTTTAAATAGAAATATTTTTATATATTCTAAATGGTCTAGAAGTCTATTTTCCTAACATTCTTCCAATATTCAAACAAAAATATACAAAAATTATTAAAAATCTTTCAAGGTGATAGACTCAACTTTCACTTACATTGACCATAGTCTAGTGTTTTACAATTTTTGGAGGCGCCCAAAAGGGACTGATGTTGCACTTTTTGCACCTTGAAGTTAACACCTAAACCTTTTAACAAGGTAAAAACTGAACCTTAACTCGTTTTTCACTATTTCCAGTAACTAAATATTTAGGGACCACTTTCTAGTGGCATGAGTTAGCAAAGCATACCTTGGGATTGTTAAATATTTGAAATTTTTTTTACCTTCAAAAATTAAGAAAAATACATAGTTGGAAAGATAATTGTGTCTAGTTTCTAGACATGCAAAGAATTCGTAGTGAAGATGACTCAGTAAGCATAGGCTCCAAACATATCAAGTTTTGTCAAGCCAAAAATCAAAGGAATAAGGGACATCTTCCATGCTTGTTTTTCAACCTTCTTATTAAGCTTATCTTCTAGAAGTTTTGAAAGATTAAATGTGAATTTTTGCATCTATTTTCATTGAAAGCAATCCATGTAACATCCTCAATTTTTAGAGAATAAGAAATTCAATATATTGAAATAATTGATATTTTTATTTAATAATTGATTAAGAAGTAATATTTAACCAAAATTAAAGTAAATAAAATATGAACAAAGAAATAAATACTTAAAGTGATTTAATGATGTTTTAACAACTTAAAATAGTAAGAAAAATAAAATGGAGAAAAATAGGAAAAAAATTAAAAAAAAAATCAAAAGTAGGTGGAAAATGATGGAGTTGACTACAGTCAACTCATTAATGGAATTTCTATAAATATCAAGGAATCAAGAAAAAACATATTAAGTCTAAACTAGAGTTAATTAAGCTTATACACTAGATTAGTAATTTATGTTGCTTAGTGGCCATCATATTCACCTTCCAACCCTTCTACCTCTCCTATTGAAATGGGTGAACTTCGCAAGCCTTCACAGTTCGCATGGCAGCTGCCTTCGTGTAAAGGGGAGAAGTGTGGCTGGTTGCTACTAGAACAACACCTACAACTCACCAAGTTTATGTAGAAAATTTCTTGAGTCTTCACCTAAGTAAGGGAGCAGTTTTGCTAATTCATTCTAGTCTGTTTTTCATCTATTATATGAAGGAAAAGAAGCCCTTAAATTATTGCTTGGTTGGCTAATTTTTATATAATGATTTTCGGATATATATGGCAGCACACCAAATGAGTGGAGTGTTGGATGTTATTTTTATGTTTTTGCAATGTTTATGTTGAGTTTAAATGTTATAATGATGTGGAAAGCTTGTACAAAAATTTTGTGATGCTTGTGTGGTTGGAAACTATTTATTTGATGGTGTAAAATGTGATTTTATTGCTTGTTTCCTTGGTTGGAATATCACTCTATTTTTAAAACAAAAAAAAAGAGTTTGTAGAGTGGTTGAAACTTTTAAAATTTATCTAGAACAGGATAATAATTGGATTGGATTGGAATAATTTTTTTAGGACCCTTAACATGCTGGTAATGATGGGTAAAAATTTTGCAAGGTTTGAATTAAGGAATAAAAAGATAAAAATAAGTTTACGAAGGTGCTTTTACAAAAAAGGGAATCTATTGCAACAATGGGGAAAATTTTGAAATTAGGTCTTATAATCGGATTGGCCAAGTGAAAAATTAATTTTTGACATCAAGAGACATGGAAAAACAAGTAGGGATGAAAGAAAAGGAGTTTTAACATGTTTAACAATGTGAAAAATAGCTTAGTTGAGAGTAAATTTTAAAATTACATTTATTGGTAAAGTATTTGAATCTGAAACCTAGATAATTGGTTTGAAAATTTAATTATAAAGATGTAAAAAAATGTTTCACTCAATTTGGCTTTAAAACGAAGAAGAACTGCTATTTTTAAGAACGTACCAAACTTTTTTAAGAGCTGAATATCAAATTTTTAAAAAACACTATTATGGAACCATTTTGTATGGGAAATCTAGTTTCTAATATAGAAAATTTAATTATAATAATGTAGAAAAATGTTTCACTCAAATCGGATTTAAAATGAAGGAGAAACAAATTTTTACAGATAAAGGGAACATTTTTAAGAAAATCGACGTTTTAAAAAACAAAAAAACTTACCAATTTTTATCTGAAAAAGTTGAGAGTGAGTTTTGACAAGAAATTCTGATTTTTAGTTATAAAATTTAGATATTTAAATATGGGAACAAGTCTCATAAGATTCAGATTTTGAACGGACAAGAACAAGCGAATTTACTAAAACTATATGACGAAAAATAACACGTAACGTCGTTTTTGAAAAATTTGCGAAATGCTTTCAAATCTTATAGTAAAAGGAATTTTAATAGTATTTTTGAGTCTTTTTAAATATAATGGAATTTAAAATAAAATTTGAAGAGATTTCCATTAAAATTATCATTAGAGGAAATTTTGACGTAATGTGTGAACTTAATTAAATTAAAATTCGAAAACTCGATGAGTTAGCCTTATGGAATTGGAGGAAATGTGAGAAGGGAATCTTTAAAACTAATTTCTGAATGAGTTATTACACACCAATCCTAATTAGATAATTAATGGAACACGTAAAAGTAAATTAAGAAAGACAACTTCCAAAAGTCGTTAAGAAAGCTGATTAACTGATGCTAAGGAGGGATCATCGTTGCCGACGAGACCACCCAAATAAATTGATATGGAGTCTTAGTAGACGAGACTTTGCTTGGTCATCTCTAGCAACAAAGATGAGTGTGATATTGAAAGTTGTGAAAATGTGAATATGTTGAACTCGATGAATGGACGAGTTGATGGAAATGCAGTAATTGATGGGCGGCGAGTCTCATGAAAGTCGATGAATTATGAGGCTGAAGTCCCTGTGGTAATAGCACTTGATTATTGATGGTCACAGAGCCTAATGTTGAGATGAGAACACGATGATTGTGTTGATGTGATAGCCAATGAAGGCAAGATTATGCTCTTGTGAAAAGTCATTGTGTTAGTACTAGTGATTTGACTAACACTCGGTCAAGATGGTGATGGAGGTGGTTGATGATTATTACGATAAATTTGTGTGAGGAAATTAAGATTGGAGATATAAAGGGTTGACTACAAAATGGTACCTGAAGAATGTCCGTACGCTTGAAGAGTCCTAGGGGGTTGTGTTGAGGTGCCAAATTGTAAAAACTCTGAGGGCGGAGGGACTCAAGTAATCGACTTGGCATCCTTGACGAATATGGAGCATTACCAAGGTTGGTCGTGAGTATCTTGATTCGAGCACTAGACAATATATGTACTCACAATTGTCATCCAAAAGCAAATATTGAAGAGTATACATTATGTAAGACCTATATGACTTAGAGAGTCAAGTGGCATTGTTGGCCCGAAAATACAACTATTATTAAAGTAAATAGGACACGATAGTGAGGATAAGAGTGAGTGAAAGCGTTTATATGTGTGATTGTGCTACTTAGTTTGGACGAAGGACTCACTCTTTACATCCCCATTTTTTTTAGATACCGATGTCGAGATCCTATAGGTCGATCTTCAGTCTGGCAGTGAAACCCAATGAGGGGTAGTGGGTCCACAACCCACTATTGAAGAAGGATCCATTTGTGGTATTTGCATAGAAGGAGAAGATGATGTGCAACTCACAGGATAGATATATACATGTGTGTATATGACAATATTTACTGCTACTATTTTGACTAGGATACTGTGTTTGGGTAGACTAGGTCATTCTTTTATATATGAGCATCATAAATCCACTTTTTGAAAAATTTTATTCTTTTTGCACCCCTGGTCTATATATTGGCATTCCATTACTTTTATTACTTCTAGTGACTATGACATGAATGGATCCACTAATGTTAGTAATAATTTATTTGATGGATCTCTTATGTGTGTAATTTATTATCCTATGCATTAAGTTTTATATGTAAAGAATAAATTCCACTGAAATTTGTATTACCTTATACACACTTATGAAAATAGGAATTTGCACAACTCTTATTTGATTAACTAAAGTTTTATGAAGGCTCATGTGAAAAATTTCTTAAAAGTTAAATTTTTTTTAAAACTATTTCTTTCAATGACTTTTATTTCTTAAAGTTCAAACAAACCTTGTAAAACTTGTCAAAAATAATAATAATAATAATAATAATAATAATATATGCTAAGAAATGTCATTTTATTAAAGTGTATTAAACATGTTTTAATGAAACAAAATATACTCAGTTAAGGATAATTAATATAAAGAAGGAAGTTAATTTGATATGTCACATTTAGTTGGTATTAGAGTTTTCTTTTTAATTGAAAATATACTTGAAATTGAGGTGTCATATTTAGTTGGTATCAGAGCTTTCTTTTTAATTAAAAATATAGGTTAAATTAAGGTGTCACAATCCATCAATTGAATCAAAAGATATACCCATAATTGTGACACACACACAAGCAAGAAGCTAAGTTTAGCCATGGTCTCCTATTCTTTGGTCATAAATAAAATAGTAAATAAATTTAGAAAAATCTAAACATAGTCTCCTTTGCTTAAGGATCAACCTAATGACTTGAAAAAAGAAATAAGGAGAAGAGCAATGTAAACCAACAAAATCAGTCAACAAATGTAACAACCAAAATAGGATGAAGAAGAAACCAATTTCAAGACATGCAAGCAAGGTTTTTGAAACAAACTGACACATGCAAAAGCTAAATTAAAAAACTTGCATGAACCTTGGCTTCTTACCTTAGCTAAGAAGCTTAAATCCACAATAAGAACTGATCCTTACCAAGAGAAATTGGAGAAGAGGTTGGAAGATCAAGAGGATGAGCGAATAAAACTTGGTATTTTGGAGAGAATTTCTTTTACCTTTGCTTGTTGCTTGGAGACTCACGGTTTTCATTGGAAAAAATGAGAGGAAGCTTAGTATATATAAATGAGTGGAAAGGCTGCCTTGCATGTTAAGGTGAGTGGGTTAGGTTTTATAAGTTAATAAATAGGATTAGGTGTGAATTAATGATGATTTAATACTAATGTGATGTTTTAATATATTTAGATGGAGTTTTATGGAAGATTGTGAGTGTGGTGCCCTAGGATTATTAGCCCATTGGATGCTGCCACATGGCTCCTTGTGACTTGGTCCAAATGAGTTTTCTTGAAAAAACATGCAATAAATCATTCCTACTTACCTACTCCTACTATCTTTCCTTTGTAATTCCCTTCAAAGGTAACTATTCCACCATTCTTGGCCTTGTGGTTTTGGAACATACACCTTTCTTCACCATATGTCGCGAACACACACTATCTAGGTATCAAGATGAGAATTTTCTTCTTGTTGCCAAGCAAAACTAAAACATGATTAATTTTTTATTTAGGTACCCAAATAAACTTGGGTCATTTCTTAATAGATTTAGAGGTTTGGGAGGTACCTTTCTTAGGGAGGTGTCTGCATATGAACGTTATATGTCCAGGTTTACCACAATAATAACATGTAGCAATATGCTTGTTATGGATGACTTTCTCCTCATCATATCCAAGACCTGACTTGTTAGAAAGATGTTTGGAATACTTTAGAATCTTTGATAGGTTCCCAAATCTCTTGAAAAACTTAGAGAAGTTCTCCTTCAAATCCTTGATTTCACCTTGAAGTTTTTCAACTTCATTTGAGTTTTGGTTTGATGAAGTACTTTCTTTAGGTTTGGCCTTTTCTTCTTCTAAAACTTTATTTTTAACAATAAGAACTTCATGCTCTTTAGTGAGTTCTGAAAACCTTTTCTTTAAATCTTTATAAGCTTTAGAGAGAAGAGATAAGTTGCAAAGAAGTTCATGATAAGTTTCTTTCAAAGATTCAAGATTAGAAAAGTATACCTCATCATCTTTTTCTTCTTCAAAATTTAACTGATCTAGGAATACGTTTTCCTTTAGGCACAAGTTGACTTCTTCATCTTCTTCCTCATCAAACATATCTTCGTCAAAATCCTCCTATGTAGCTATCAACCCCTACTTCTTTTCTTGAAGAATGTTTTCTTTTTCTTTTTCTTTTCTTCCTCCTCGGCAAGTTGTAAACACCCACACTTGAAGTGACCAAGCCTTTTACACTTATAACATGCTATGGGTGTTTTATCACTTGTCTCTTTGAAAATCTTCTTTGAATAGTTTGTCCATCAAGACCCTTATTTCTTCTTCCACATGAAATGGATCTTTTTAGATATGAAGGAAATCCCATCGTCTTTAGAGTTTTGCTCCTTAGTTTCCTCGTTGGTATATTCATTTGCCACCATAGCCTTGGATAATGAAGGAGACATCTTAATATTTTGAGTAGTAAAAGCAATGAACTTGTTTTCCTTTCCTTCATCTTGGTTTAGCTCGATCTCATGGATCCTTAAAATTTCCACTAACTCCTCTAGTAAGATTTCATCAAGATTCTTAAACATTTGAATTGCAGTAACTTAAGGTCTCCACCTCCTAGGAAAACTTTTGAAAATTTGATCAACATGATCAAAATTCTCATAGTGTTTGCCTAAAGCTCTAAGTTGATTGAGAATCATTTGGAATTTCCAAACATGGTCTAGATATCCTCGTTCTCCATCTTGAACAACTCATTCTTTGACAAGCAAATTGAACTTATTTCTCTTGATGGGGTTAGTTTCTTAATATGTGATATCAAGAGTGTCCTATATTTGTTTGGCACTATTGAATTCACTCAACTTAGAGTACTCTCTTTCAAAGCGAGCACACAAAAGAGAATTTCTTTCTTTGGATTTGAGCAATAATTTGGTTTTCTGTCCACTGATATTTTTTATGGGATTCTTGTTCTGATAAAGTAGGATATAATCTCCTTTCCACCACATTCATCATGTCAACATGACATGACTCCAAATAGGTTACCATCCTATTTTTCTAGTAGTCATAATTGACTCCTTTAAATATAGGAGGCCTATTTGTTGTTTGTCTTTCATTTTTCATCTCAAGATAGTTTGTCCCCTACATTGTTAGATGCTCAATTCCTAGAGCCCAAGCTCTAATACCAACTTATGGGTTAGAAAACACACTACAAGGGGAGTTGAATAGTGTGTGTGATTTTTGTAAATTTTTCACAAATCCTTTTCAGAAAAGATGTATATTAATGAAAACTATTTTCATAATAAGGATGTATAAAAGTGTGAAAGTTCAAAGTAAAAAACAAGTTTTATACTGGTTTGTTCCAACTCTTGAGTTATATCAAGTTTTCCCTCAACATGAGGGATTTCATTAATAAAAAAAAATGATTAAAAATATGAGTAATGACTCCACCATTCCTAACTACAAACATAAGTATTCTTTAAGCCACTTCTAGTTTTCTAACATAAATATTCTTTACAGTCACTTTTGGCTACAAAACGTAATCACCTAATTAAGTATCCTAAGTATTGATTTACACTAAGTCACTCTTGACTTTTACAAGATCTTTACAAGATAACTCACAAAGTGAGGATATAAAACTTCTAGCGCAAATTACAACTTAACAAAGCTAAGGATATAGAAAGATTACAAAGCAATAATCTCAAAAAGAGTTTTGAGAGTTTAGACATATAAAGCTTTTCAAAAAATATGATTAGAGTTGGTTCATTCTCTTTTATGGTCTTCATGCATTTGGTATACATAGGCAAAAGGAAGAATGTTCGTTGTGACTTAATGTTCTTCTTTCTTCTTCCCATTTTGATGCGCATTCAATGCATGATTTTTCTTTACGTCTTCGTATTGTAGATGTTCAATTTCTATTAAAGGATAGAAAATATATTTGTCCTTTGCCTTTTTCTATTTTTCACTATTTGAGCATTAACATATCAACTACACTTATGGATATTTCTACTTCACTCTTTTCTTGTCGACAAACTTTAGAGCTCAATGGTCCTTTTGATCTAAAAGTTTGCTTATCTTTATTATGTTTATTATTTTTCATTAAATGCTAATTTGAAATTAAATGTTAGAACAACATTAAGGATAGAAATAAAATTAAGTTGATATAACAATTATTCTAAGCATTCAAAAAGAGTAAGACTAAGATAAGACATAATAAATGTGAAAGTAGAAAAATAGTCTGATGTTGTTTAGGACGTATACCAAGTTTAGGACACATTTTCAAAACATGTCTTGGACATATCATGTTTGTCAAAACTTCAAACGTCTATTTAAACAAAAGATCTACTAGATGTGTCTAGTGTTTTTTAGTGCTTTAAACACTTAACCTTATTCGCTTATACTTATATGTCTAATTACAACTTTTTTTGTTCTTTTGGACATATTCCTATTAACACATCTCATCAACACATTAGTATACTTCAAATTATAATATTCTTGGTAATCATCAAAACCATAGATTTTTAGAGGTTTCATGTTCATCTATGTCTTTGGTTCTAACACCAAAGACATATTTTGTTTATATTCATGAAGTTTAGTTGATGCATGTTGTTATAATGTGGTGACCTTAACCGTTAAAAAATTATTTTTGTGAAGTCACATTTTTATTCCACAAAGAATTTAGTTATTTTCTTATATTTTAGTTAATAAATATTTTTTAGTTTAATAATGCAATATTTTAGTTCTTTTGGCATAAATGATATATTCAAAATTATATGTTAATCCAAAATCATTTGATACCTTAATCATACAAATCAAAATTGATATAATATATACTGTTCAAATATACTAAAATATGAATCATTTAATTACCTTCTTAGTTTTATTTAATTTTTATAATATTTGATATAAACTTAAGGTTATATAAAGTTATAATTCAAATATTAAATTGTCAAAATATACCTTTTCTATAAAGTTACTAATGGTGTAATATTAGTTTATAAGACTTAATTACGTTGGTGTAACAATTACCAATTGTTACTTTCAATTAGATAGTGATTTCTCAAAACTTACTGTTACGTAAAAAGTTTTTGTCACATTAATCAAATATACAAAAATTTATGTTAATATAAAATTATTTGATACTTTATTCATATAAATTAAATTTGATGTAATATACATTTTTTAAACTAAAACATGAATAACTTGCTTACTTTCTTATTTTTGTTAAATTTTAAAAAAATTGGCATAATCAATCAAGTTAATATAAAGTTATCATTGAATGATTATATAAAAAAAATTCACAATTTATATAAAAATTAATAGTACATTGATGAATTCAAGAAATTTTTATTAGATAACATTTTTTCAAAATTTACCATTAGATTAAAAGTTTTTTTTTTCACATAGGGTGCATTTGATACTCTTAAGGTATAACATAAGGAGAATAACACTAGATAAGTTCTTGAATTATAGGACAAATTTTTGTCTTGTGCATTGTTTGGTGAATAATGGACAACACAAGTAAAAAAACATAAAATTTTGTTAAGTCAAAGACAAATCATACAGCTAAAATTTGTTTCAAAATTGTAAACAATAAATAAGTGCTATCATTTGAGCCTATCTTAAGTTCTATCAAGCACATCGTTTGTCCATTGTTTGAATACTTTGTCTTTTAATACCATTTGTCTATATAAATCATTTGTCTATTACTTTGAATAGTTTGAGCATTTATAGTCATATGTAGTTGTTACTTGAAAATGTTTTTGTGCATTGCAGAGAATGTTTCAAAGAATAAGGAAGACAAATCTCAAAACATATTCAAGAAGACTTCTTATCACCTATAAATTTGCACCCTACTATTGTTAGAATGTATAGAACACGCAACCCAAATTTGGCTACTGAACTTGATAGGAGCTTACAAAATGAGATAAGCAAGTTGCATTCTCAGTAGATTAGGTGACTAGGTGAAAAAATAATCAATGCAACATTTACTGTTAATTCATACCACTCACCAACAGACAAAGAAAGAAGACTATTGTGAGACAACAAATACTTGAAGAAGACTCCTATAAATAGAGGAAGACTCAGGACGTGCATAAGTTCGATAATTAATTATCAAGCCATTTTGAAGCTTCATATCTCTTTAAGTCACCCTAATGTAAAAAACACTTCATGTTTTAAGCTCCCAAAAACTTAACATATATGAGAGTTAGACTCTTGTATCTTGTTTATATTCATCTGTCAAAGATGTTAGAGAGTCATTTGCACCTTTCCCTTTGAACTTGTGAGCTTGAACCAAAAGTGACTTTTTATAGAATACTTAGTTGTTATAGCTTGTAGAAGCTAAGAAAAATATACTTGTATGAATTAGAAGTGGTTTGTCACAACAATACTTGCTGATATAGTGGAACTTGGTAGTTCGACAAGAATTTGACATAGGCTCAGTGGTAGAGATGAACCAATATAAAATCATATATGTATTCTTATTAATTCTTGTTTTAACTAATTGAGTGAATTGTTGATCATTTTGAAAAAAAATTTTAAATCGTCTTGTTTTTCCACACTTTCCTTTATAATACCTTATAAAGAGACAAACAATACTAATATCCTATTTTTTACATTGTTATGCAAAAATATAAAATTTAAAACATAATTCAACCCTCTTTTTTATATTTTCTATTTACTTTACAAATTCACTATAATACCCTTTTATTATTAGTTATCTTAATATAATTCATATTATTATTATATTGTACATTAATATATGTTATTAAATATTTTAAATATTATATATATATATATTTCAAACCCTATAAACAAGAAAGTTTTCTAAGTATCATTGCCACAAGAAAAGCTTCCTTAGGAAGCCCTAAAAAATCCTTCCGAATATAGAATTAAAAATTTAAAAATAAAAATTTATTTTCAAATTTTAAAGAAACATAATATACTATATTTGAATATTAAAACAATTGTATTGAAAATAGTTTATTATTGATTAAATTTTCAATTTTTATAAAATTGTAATTAATTTATTATCTCTACCCTTTCACTTATCCAAAATTCAATTTTCAAATAAAGATTCACACCTTATAGTGAATTATATACTTTATCCATTTTTAAAATTCAATTTGCAAACAAAAATTTACATTGTACTTTCTCTCTTTCATGCACCAATCTCTTCTTTGGTTTTTTCTTCTTCTCTAACTCTCTCCTTTTCAACTCTTTTGGCAATGTTGAAACATATCCTTCCTAGACTCGTATTGTAGTTCCGCCATCTCCAACATAGTGGCTCAATGGAATGGTGGATAGTAGAGGCATAGGTGTTTCAAAATTTCCAAATCTTTGCCACATTTATCCCAAACCATGATGTGAGTCATTGTAATGTCTTTTCATTTTTTATTTCCTATTTCCTTTACTCAGCCTTTCTCCTCCTTTTACAAGTTAGAGCTACACACGATAATGAGAGTTCCTATACAGAGGCATGTACACAATGGTTCTCCCTAATGGTTATCTATCTTTCTCTCTACCTTCAGTTTTTTATAGGACTTGAAATCTCACCAACTATGAAAAGTGAAAACGAAACACAAAATTTGAGGATGCTGTTTCAATCTGTTCTGTTCCCTGTTATGTTTTGAATTTCTCTCTAAAGTTGCTTCCCACCTTCTCCTCCATATTTCTCTTGAAAAAATTAAGAAAAACTTTCACCTTGGTCAAACCCTACGTGACAGGTTGTTATTGTCACAGTCACCCACCACAATGAGATGAATGTATTTCTTTTCCTATTTTCTGTATTTTTTTTAATGCAGATTAATGCACATAAAATTTAATTTAAAAATTTAATGCAAATTGTTGTTACAATATGCAATGGATTCTTCTTTGTCTATGTTTTTTTTACTTCTTTACTTATGAACATCTCATTAATTAGTTTGTTGTGTTATTGTCTTTTTGCTTTTTTATCATCATTCTTTTTTCTTCATATTGAATATATCTTTTGACATAGTAAAATTTGTGTGCATCTTTATTTTTATTAGTAGTGTTATTCTCCTTTTATACAGGTTACTTTTTTTTTTTAATGTAGGTTAATGCAACTTTAAAGTTTTACATCATAATTCCTTTAACAAATTTATACATCATAATACCATCTTGCAAGTGTGAAGGTAAGATTTTGGCAAAAAAAAAAAAATAGTAATATTCGTTCCTACTAGCGTATCGTTATAAAATATTTGAATGATAGAATTTTTAAGTATTTTGAGGGAAAAGAAGTTATATTGAGTGAGTGCTACATCTTTCTCTGACAATTTTTGTTTATTTTGTTTCGTATCATACTTGTAGGGTTAACCTTAACCGTGAGGAGTAGAGGGAATGTGAGAAGTTTTGTAAACTGATTAAAGTTGACCAAGCCACAATGACTTCAATATTCATTTGTGATCATGCTAGGATGACTACAAGTATCATTGTCAAATTAGAATTTCAACAAGCTTTCGTGTCTACCAAATTTGCGTCATAATATTGGCTTTGGGTCTACCAAATTACTGTAACTTACTCCTATTCCATTGGATTTCTTTGCAAGTATAAAAAAGAGAGCAATTACCATATCAATTGGTAGGTAAAACTTATTTCATTCTCAGTCCATGCTTTCCTTTTCTTTTGCAATTTGTGTTAAAATAAAAGGTTTTAACATTCAAAATTTGGCTCAATCATATGATAAATGTTATCTTGTTTTAAAACTAAAAAGAAAGCATGAATAATGACAACCTACTCTAAACAACATATATAATGACAAAAAAAAAATCATAATAAAAAACTAATGAAGTTAACCACAGCAGAATTTGCTATATTAGAAATTTGACTCTACCCACATTGAATTTGATACTCTTTAACTAGATATAATATAAGATATGAATTTATTTAATTTCTATTTGAGAATAATATATGCTTTCTTTATTTTGCCTTAACATACCATGACATTTCATATAAATTATTTTGTATTTTTAGTTTGTTACTCAAAACTTAATGTTCTTACTTGCATCTTAGAATTGTTGATAAGGTTGGAGTGGGCAAATTTGTTATTCCAAGTAAGTTAGTAATTAATAATTTTCCCTCATATAGTTCAAATAAATTAAAAACTATCAACTTGGCTATAATTGAATTGTACTAAAATATTAATAATTGAACCATTTATAAACAGAATTACACTAAACTATTTTATTTTTTTTTATCAAAATAGTTCATTAACTGAACTAGAGACAACCAATGCAAAGTCTAGTTCAGTGAATTGTTGGACAATAAGGCATAGGAAGGACAACGCAGGGAAAGAACAATGTCATTGCTGCAAGGCGAAGAGAATATTAGACAAAGGAATTTATGATTTGGCACTTATGATTGAACAACTAAAAGGCAATCTTTTTATCATTATTATTTTAACGGTGGTTTGGCATGCAATTTTTTTTTACCTATAAAATAAACATATTAAAATCAATTTTTTTCCTTAAAAGATGTAAAACAAAAATAAAAATAGTGTAAGTAAGTTAGCCACTAATAAAGATTAGATGCATTCATTAATAAAAGAAATATATTTTTATTTAAAATAATCAAGCTAAAATCTTAAAAATAATAAATATTTAAATGCTTCCTCTTAAACGTTACTTTTAGCTAGAAATATTATATATGTTGTATCTTTTATATATTTTTAAAACTATATTTTTCATACGTTTTCACACAAAAATATGTACAGGTCTAACCATGCAAAAAATAAAAAACATATAACCTTCATTTTAATTAGTCTTTTAACATTTAAGAAACAACCTATTTATTATTATTATTATTAATGATAATTTATTGGTATAAAGCACTAAATAAAAGTGAAAAATAAGTTTTTAATAGTTTGGTTTCAAAAAAATAGTTTGATTCAAACTACGTAACAATGCAGTTCAAGCTTTTCAATGTAATTCACTAAACTAAAAACACAATCCAGTCTAGTTTTCAGTTCAATTCAATTCAAGTTAATTATTTTTTCAATTCAATTTAGTTTCAATATAATTTAGTTTACTTCCAACATTTTTGAACACTCCTAATTAAGACTTGTGATGTCAATATTCAAGTCTATTTTTTGCAAATATATCGTAAAGAAGTTTTTCAGTTGAATTTATCTAGTCATAAAGATAAATATGCAAAGTTATTTTAATCTTTTATATCTTATTTGTTTTAGATAATACATTTTTTTTTTATCTTTAAACAACTTAAAAAGTAAAACTCTTAAACTGATGGGTATAAAGATTAGTTTATTAATTTGTGAGATACATATTTGAAGTTTATGAATAGTTCGTTAAAACTGACTATCATTTATCAGCTTGTGTATAACTGCAGATCAATGACTGTCAAATCTAAATTTTGCAAAGGTTTTTTTTCTAAAAAAATAAAGTGTTTGTATTCATATTCATCTTTAGTAACCTATGTCATTCCTTTTCATATTTACAAATTCTCAATGTGATTGGCATTGGTTCAACAATAAAGATTGAAGTAATGATGGATATTTAAATATTTGGTTCTAGTGTTTCTATCATGTTGAACTATAACTATTTTATTAATTTTTTAAAATATTATTTGGAATTGAATTTATGGAAATTAAAGTTGGGATTATTACTGTTATTTATTAATCTTGGATGTGTCATCTTTGTTGAATTTGTAATGAAATATCAGATTTGCCTTGCTTATATCATTGTGTTTTTATATTAAAATTGGACTTTGTTTCTCCATCTCGACTTTGTAGTGGAAAAAGAAGATTTGTAGCCAACAAAGATAAAAAAAAAAACATAAGGAAAATCTTTCTTGAGATTTAACTTCCATACTTAAGCTTTTAAACTGATTAATTCTTTGACACGTTGAAAATTGGTGGTGTTATGTACGAAGAGTTTTATGTTAATAGTGTTCATGCATGTCTTGAAGTTATAAAAGCTAAACAACTAGAATGGATATGAAAATGAGGATAGCTATGGAAAAGGTTTGCACGATGTGTGCTTTGTTTGACAGATTGAGGGATATTTCATCTAGCAAACTCACTCGCAGTTTTAATGTTAGGGTCATTGGGCTGTGGAGTAAGTATCCTATTGGAGGTGGTGATTCTAAAAGCCATTTCCAATGGAGATGGTTTTAATGGATGATGATGTGAGTATTTGATATTTTGCTTCCCACTTATGTTTATAAATTTATTTATTTATCATATATATTATTTATGTATTCATCTAAGTATTTTGTTTTGATTTTTTTAACTCTAAAATAGGATTTAGTTGTTTCTATTATAATTTTGTAAGTTACACTTTTCTTCTGATCGAATTTTATTTTGACAGGCAGGAACTCACATGGCCTTCGTCATCATCCAGTAATTTTATTTTATTTTTTTCTTATCTGTCTATGTCATCACACTAGCATTCTCCTACACAATGCTCCACGCGTATAATGCATGTTTCTGTAAATTATCTTTTCCCCAAAAGTTCGTACGAATCATCCTAAATCTTGGTGATCATATTAGTTCCTTTGCATAGTGTAATGTCTATATGCTAAGAAGTGTTAATAATGGTATGCAGACATGAACGCATTTATAAGCTCCTTTACAGCTAAAGCGTGCTTAGCTTTGGCCAACCTAATCCAACAGAGACTTTTATTGGATAACAAAGTAGCATTAGTGAGGTTAAGATCATTTTCTTGTAAACACAACTAAAAATGAAAAATAAGAAAAAGGAACATTTGAAAAACTGATAATCATATAGAATGAATTATAGTCAATTATTTTTTCTCAAACTATACTAGATAAGATAAACATGCTCATGTTCAATAGATAAGCTGTTATTTGAGCTTGTGTAAGAAAAGTACTCGACAAATCTAACTTACAAAAGAGGAAGAAATTCAAGAGGCAAAGGAGAGATCAAAAGAGTTTACTTGTGCATAAGAATTTATAGCCATATGATAGTCTTTCCTTTTAAATAACTCTTCCCCTCTTGACTTCGCTTCTACTTCTTTCTTTTTTGCTTCATGTGCTACCTAGATAAATTGACAAACAAAAAAAATAAAAATACAAGGATATATCTATTATTTATGTCTTCATCTAAGTATTTTGTTTTGATTTTTTGAATCTGTTGCATAGGGTACCGAAATTCAGGAAACATTTATTGGATGCCTTCTTATTTCTCGTTGATTTCATTTTTGGTCATTTATTATTGAGGCATTACAAGTTGGACACTAGTTATTAGTCTTAGTGATTTTTCATAAACACTTACTAAGCACGTGGATAGCAAAGGAGTTAGAGGAAAGACACTAGCTAACATATATTACCATCAAAGCAAAGAAAAATGTAGGGCATGACAAAAAGTGATATAGTAGGGGTGGCTTCTGTGAGTAGCTCCTAATAAATTTTGCTGAGATGGTATTACAGTGATATTTATTCCCAATGGTTTAAAATGAATGTGTTTCAATAGCAATTATAAAACTTTTATTCTATAAAAGATAGAAAGGTTGTAGACATTTACAATCTTTCCCTATTAGCTTTGTCATTTGTTTTTGTTCTGGATTTTGAAGAGAAAAGAACATTTTGATAAATTAATTGGTTGTTTGAAATGAGCATGATCTATACAAATTACAAAAAAAATATTAGATTGCCATAGTGTCATACACTAATATCACAACTATAGAAGTGTAGATAATTATAATATATATGCACCCACTATTACATAGTTTTTGTAGAAATTTTGTGTTAGCTAATTTGTTACCAACAAAGTTGTTAAACATAATTTCACATGTTCAATTGGTTCAAAGTTTCTATTGATATCAATTTACAGGCTCCCCCGCTCTTTCTTTGAAACTAGGTGACTTAGGAAATGTAAATGCTCAAATAGGAAAAATGTTAATGATGTATTCCACCGCAAGATTATGAAGAGAAACACTTCTAATATTTTAGTGCCAAAGATTTTAAAATAACATTGTGTTTATAATGTTTTTTTAGGTACGTACTTTGTGTTTAAACTTCTTCAACTTTATCAAAATGATTGCATATTACCCATAATTTATGGTTTCATCGATGAAATTCATATCTTTTGTGTTGGAATGCTGCAAGTAAATTGCTAGAAAAGGTTTCCAGGGTTCGATTTGATTCTTGTGATTATGATTTGAGTGGAAGGTGAAGCTGTTATGCCACCAAGCACCTTTGCAGTCATTTTGCCTAATAGAATCATTAGCTGACAACAAGAAAAGAGTCCTTCTATAATAATTCTTAAAATCATAACTTACTAATTCTTAAGATCGTAACTTAGAAGATTCAATATTTCGTTACAGAGGACGCGTCTCATCCAAACATTAGGGACATTTACATTTAGTTTATGAGAATTACTTTATGAGAAATGTTGTAAGTTTACGAGAATTACTCTATAAATTGGTTGTAATAAAATAAGAAAAAATAACTTTATTTCTATATAAATATCAATAAATAATTGAAAGGGAGATCATAATAATAATAATAATAATAATAATAATAATATTTACTATCATTTTTATTTTTGTACAATTTTATTAAAGGTAAATATTTTAAACTTTTTAGGAATCTCAAACATTTTAGTATTGTGAAAATTTTAAACTCATTTTGAATATTGTAGCGTATTTGAGTATTTTGAAATTGACAATGATCATGGTAGTCATCGTTCTAATCTCAACATAATTTTTAAATTATAAATTACATTGATAATTTAATTTGAATTTGAGAAGAAAGGTAACTCAATGTTGGCTGATCAATTGATTTATTTGATAAAACTATGAAAATATTTAGTATACTGATTGTAAAGTATATATGTATGAATTATGATGATGTATGAATACGTTTTTCTATCTTTTGGATACAGGTGAGTGTGGTAGAGTCCTTTATTTGTTCCAAAAACATTTTACTATTAATTTAAATCATGGAAGGTTAGTATAATTTGATTAATAATGAATTAATTAACTAATTTTTATGATATTATAAGTTTAAACATATGGTTATTATTATTATTATTATTATTATTATTTTCAAAGAGTTGTGAAATGTGTTTTTTGGTACATAAGCAATTAGAAGCCTAAATCAGGGGTTATTTACAACTTTTTTTAAAGCACAAAATTGAAATTATAGTGGAATCAACATAAAAAAGAAAAAGAAAACTATTAACCTCAGGGGAAATGGTATGTGCTAATTATTAAATAGTAGAACGTGATTGTTACATCCTTTAAGAATTATTATTTTTATCTTTCAAAACATTAGAAGAATTTTACTAATTCATTGAATAAAAAAAGATTTGTTTTTCGATATCTTTTTATTAACATATTGTGATGTTTCTATATTTTTCATAATAGACAATGCCAAACAGATAAATGGATTCTGAGAGTAGTGTTTTGAAATAAAAAATAAAAAAAATAGATCTTCAAAGGCTGGTGGTGTATTATGTCAGAAGAAAGGCAGGGTTAATCACGGTAGAATGTTATTTCTTTAATAATTTTTTTTGTGACTTTTATATATATGTTCATATATTATATGAAACATTATTAATTTGGTCCAAAGAGAAAGGAAGACCAAAGAGAATAAAGTTTTAAGTGGTGGATATATAACAAGACTATACATTTCAAATTAATATGAGGATCATTATCAATGGTGCATTATTTATAAAGATTATTCACCTTAAAATTTATCAATTTATTTTTGCATCATTTAATTCTAAATTTATCAGCTACATATAATAAATTAACTTTTTTTCAGCATAAAGTTGACCAGCTTTTAAGGACTAAAAGTTAATATATTCAAAATGACAAAATTGAAAGAGAAGGATTGTGTTATAAAGGTCACATATCACATATTTAAAGAATAAATAATATACATACTAAATTTCATAATCAAATTAGTATATATTGTTTCATTTTGTTTTTATATATA
Organism: Pachyrhizus erosus; assembly: GCA_026544285.1. Taxonomy (NCBI): domain Eukaryota; kingdom Viridiplantae; phylum Streptophyta; class Magnoliopsida; order Fabales; family Fabaceae; genus Pachyrhizus; species Pachyrhizus erosus. The sequence continues at coordinate 1,360 of JAMLFT010002910.1, read as the reverse complement.
CTTTTTTTTTATTCCTTCTTTGGATATGTCTCTTTTAATGGATGTTGGAATTTTTTTTATTTAAAACTTTAATAAATACCTTATAATATTCAAAACACATTTTCTATTATTTGATTGATTGAAAAATTAAAGAAAATAAAAATCCTGTGCATTGCACGGGTGGGAAACTAGAGTAACGACAACTAAAAGAAAATTGAAGAATAGTTTGAAAAGTAAAATAAATCAAACAAAATAAATAATAATGAAAGTAAAATAACTTAAATAAAAAGGATTCATATGTACACAATGTTTTCATTACTGATCATAATTTAAGCAGCGAAATTGTTGAAAATTTTGTGCAATATTTAGAACTAGGAAAAAGTGATTATTAATATGTCTATTTATATCCTATTCGACATAACAGTGGACTTATAAAAAATTAATACATGTACAATGAAGAAGAAAAATAATTACTTAGACAATTGTCTTTCTATTATCTTTGTTTGAAGACAATTGATAACTGCTATCAAATAGTACTCAAAATATCCACCTGTCTAACCTTGGGGTATAGCTTTTTTAATGTCTTTCCAAAGTGCTCTTATGATTGTAATCCTCTTCAAATCCAAAATGCTTTAAATTTTTTTAAGTTAAGCTCTCGTAAGAAAACTTCCCTATTTTATCAAATTTAATGATTTCCTTCTTGAATTCATGTTCGATATATGCTTACATTTTATCACCTACATCTATTCATGAATATTGTCATTCAAACGAGTTACTTTCTATTTTCAAATGATAGATCAAGAGTACTCAATATAATACATAAAGAAAGAAGCTCAACTTTATGCACTTCTTTATTATACTTGAAAGATTGAATAAGTATACCCTCAATAACTATCCTATCCTATATTTCTTAGCAAATCTTAGCATGTCATTTATACAAAATTTTATTTAAATTTAAAATTATTAATTTTATTCATATATATCAAAATTTATGTAATATATTATTTAAAATATACTAAAAATAAATTATTTGATTGCTTTTTTATTATATTCAATTTTGACAATATTAGATATAAAAATAAATAAATAAATATAAAATTATAATTCAATGGTTGAATCAATAAAACATATCTTTTATATAATAAATGGTAAGAGTTACATGAATGTTAGTTGATCCTATTCTTTTTCTAAAATGTTAAATTAGAAGGAGTAATTAAAATAAAATAAAATTTGTTACTAATATTCTTTCAAACAATGATTATTTTTTATATTAGGAGATATTTTAAACTTTTTTAATAAATGATTTAAGACATGAAACATGTCCAATTTGATTTATCTATAAAAAATCATGAAATTTAAATACTGTTCAAACAGAAAAAAA
>JAMLFT010002909.1:0-23618 GCA_026544285.1 Pachyrhizus erosus | reverse complement strand
TATTATTATTATTTTTATTATTATTATTATTATATTTTATTTAAGATTAATTATTTTCTTTTCTTACTTATCAAATTATTTTAATTTAAATATTTTTCTTCTATTTTATTTTATTTCATTTCAACTAAATAATTTTTATTTTTATTTTTTTCTACTCAATTTCTTTTTTTAAATTTTTTTTTCTCGTAATCAAACATAGGATAAGGGGAGCATATCATATCTTATTTTTCTTTTTTATTTTTTTATTTTGATATATTCTTTGACTTAACAATAAAAAAATTAGGATAATGTAAAAGTTGATAAATATTTCATTTGAAATATATTTTTTATCTTTAATAAAAGATATTTATGAACGGAGAGAAACAAGAATGAACAAGTTTTTTTTTATATATCCTTAGAAAAAAAAGTTTTTTTGTGTATAAAGGTAACACTAAAAGTTAATGAATTTGAATAAGTTTAATCTTTGGGTATCTATAAAACACGTAAAATAACTTTTGTTACATGAATAGTCAAAAGCATTTGGGTGTATTTATGGTGAAGTAATATTAATTTATTTGTGTTTAAGTGGGTGCTATATGCAATAGGAGTTTTACTCCTATGAGTAGCAATTACGCATTATTTTCATCATCCCAGTTAATATATAAAAACATATAAGTATTTTTAAGTGATCCTCTTATTTTATAGAGAGAAGTGTATTTATTTTATTTTAAGAGAATGTAGTTGTTTTCTTCTTATATTTTTTTTTCTTTCACTTAATAAATAAATTTATCTAATCTTGTTCTATAATTTTTCACTTGTCAATTGTGAATTTTCTTCATTAAAATATTGTTGTCAAATCGATTTTTCATAACTTAAAAAGGGCATATTTTTAGGCTCTTACTAGGTGTTTATATGAAGGAAAAATAAATAACATATATTTCTTAACAACCTCAAACTAAGAAAATATAAAGATAAATTAAGATTAATTTCGAACATGGAATCAAGTATTCAACCGCGCTATATATTGTAATGTTCTTAGTAAGGTCTTCGTAGGAAAGATAGTGGAGAATATTTCTCGGGTGTAGACACCTATAAATATTGAAAGTTAAAAGAGGGATAAGTAATAGATATATAATTAATAATTTGATGTGATAAACAGAGAGAAAGATAAAGAGAAATGGGAGATGTAAATTGAGTATTGATAATGTTAGAATTTCCAAATATCGGGATTAAAAAATATCGAACTGCAACAAATATAACAGTTCTCTTTGTATGAGATACAAGTTCCAGTAATTCTTTTTTTGTTGTTAATTGAAAAGTTTTAATAGCTCTTATTGTAATAAAAGTTCTATTTCTAGATTGATAACGATCCACCTTGCAATATGGCTGAGCTTTTGACCATAAATGAAATGGCGCAATAATTAAAGAAAATAATATCCAAAATTAAGATTCAGAGCAAAACTCACTGAATGTTCCAAAAGGTCTTCTCTGCTAACCAACCAAATCCAAGCTAGGAACGCACGTCAATATCAGAAATAAATCCAGCTTAGTACATAAATTTTAGACTAATAAGGACTGTGTTCCTTCTCTACAAGACCAACAGTACAAGGTAGGGATTCTGGTAGATTCCAAGATACAGATTAAGACAGAAGTGGAGGTTTTACTTTGGTAAATTAACGACCAATGAATGCCTTTTTTTTTTATTTGATGCATGTTTCTTATTTCCTGCCTCTAAGTTCATTTTAATAATTTTCCACAACCACACTCAATCAATCATATATGGGTCCATACAGTAAAGGGTTGCAGCAGCAATAAGAAAAAAATCATCCTTTGGTTTTCAGCTGCTACAATATAATTGTGGTGATCCGTAAGTTTCAAGTTAAATCAGGGTACATGGAGTGAGGTGCAGACCCCTTGAAAAGTGTCAATAATTCATCTTTGATGCAAGGGTCCCTCAAGTGATTGCAATGCAAGTTGGAATGCATTAAAACAATGCAGGCTTTTTGCAGTATCCACTACAGAGTGTGCTAGATGACAAGCTTGAATCCTTGCCTTACGTGAACGTTGATAAGACTCTCCTCAGTGAAAAAGGTATATGAATAGGCGTTCCATTGAGCACAAACAAGACCTGGCTGATCAGTTAGTGGTGTGCATTGGAATATTGTTTTGAATTTTTGTAACTTGCAATCTTCCCTATGCCACATGATGAAATTAGAAGACCAACGATCATGAAATGACAATTTCATAATAGAATCAAGACGTTTATTTCAGTTCCAATTAAAAAATTGATGTTGGTGCCAACATATGCTTAAATTTTGAAACTCTATATTATTGATCTTAGGCATCATTACTATAATGACTGGTCCTTACCACAGTAATTAATAGCCAAACCGCGAGTGACCTTAATTATATTTGTACAGTATTTGATGGTTTTTCCCTTTTGAAGTAACCATGCAATGCATGGTTTATTTAGTTCTGCAAAATGGTTTGATGGCCGTTGGTCATGGAGTACTAGCTAGTAGTAGCCTTTATGGAGTTTTACATACTCAGTATTTTCTTTACTCCCTCTCACATTCCTTCTGTACGGTTAGATTTATCTCCAGATTTATGCGGTCATATCAACTTTTTGCGCGCATATGTATCTATTGACAAACTCAATTTTATACATTTATACAGTGTTTTTCATTGGTCTTCTTGTTTTATTATGTTATTTAATGTATTTTTTTTACTTTTCTTTTAGCTTTTGTTTGTTTGCACTAGAAGTGAGGATGCGAAAATGAAGAGTGTTGAAAAGAGCTGAAAGTGTAATTGCTTATTGGTTTGATTTGATTAAAAGAGAACTGAAATATTTGAAAAAAACATTAAGACCTACAATAACATATTTACTTAAAGAAAAAAAAAGAGATAAAAGAAGGTGAAATGCATAGTAAAAAATTGCAGCCATTGTTGGACAAAACTACCTCGACAATTCAAGCTATTTTTTTTACTTGTTGTGCCCGTGACTTGTATCCAAATAAAAGGGTTGAGGTCCACCTTCTTCAAGTGCTGAAAAGTTTGAATGGTCCTTTCCACTGCTGCATGTTTTTTGCAGCTCCATTTTCTTGAATCTTGAAAGCCTCTCTTTTGTTGCTGCTAGTTGTTGGGACAAAAATTGTGACATGTAACAGATTATGCTATAAACATAATTGTTATGGTGTGATCCATTATATGTCATCAAAGTTGTTACAAAACAAGCATATAATTGATTGTGCCAAAAAGGCATAATTGATTATATATTTCCATATAATAAAAATTTGATTCATATAATTAATTAAATATGATGTATGATTAATTAAATTATGATATATATTTATACTAATTTAGGTTTGTTGTTTAAAAAAGAGAAGGAAACAATATAAGAGTTAAAATAGAAATTTTCATGATAAATAAATTTATATTTTATTTTATTACTTATCAATCAATTTTAATTTAACTTTTTATCATTTTTTAATTCTATTTTATTTTGATCAAATTTAACTTTTTATTACCTTTCTACTATATTTTACTTTTTTATTCCTTTTAATTTCTCACATTTTTGTTTCTTTTATTCCTTTTAACCAAATACAACGTCAACTTTTTACATCTGAAAGTCAAAGTATATATTTAACATTTTTGAGTTTTATTATTATAGAATTACTTTTTTTTTTCTAGCTTATTTTTATTCCATTTATTTATTTCTCCCTTTATTTTTCATATATCATTCATCGCTCTTTCTCTGTTTCTTCCTATGTTCAATTCATATAGCAAAAAAAGTGAAGTCTACCTTGCTCATTTTCAATATTTTTTCACCAAGGAAAAAACTCCAACATTATGGTGTATTTGATTTAAAAGTGAAAGTGAAGTAAAAAAAAAGAAATTAGAATCAAAAGAAAAAAATATAGAAAGTGAAATGATTATGTTTGTTAGATATGAAAGAAAATATAAAAGAAAAAAATGTCTTTCTTTTAAAATAAAAATATGTATATAAAATGTGTTAAATATTCCTAATAAAATAAAAGTGTGTAAAAATAAGAATAATTTAATCTTTTATTATATAATTTACCTTTTTTTACCTTGTTTTCTTTCCAAAAATCAACAAATTGTAATGAATTGTATGTCACACAATTTTTTTTCCATTCTTTTACTGATATAGACGTTCCAAATTGTGGAAAGAAATAAAAAAAAATATTATTTTCTATCTATCTATTATCAATTTAATTTAATTTATGCATTTCAAACACACACTTATAATTTGTTTGTTATTGTAGAAATAAAGAAAGGAAAAAAGAAAAAGAGAGAAAATAAATTCTTGTTTGGTTGTATAGAAATAAATAAAAAAATCAATTTTAGGTTCCATATATTTTAATTTTCTTATTCAATAAATTATATTTTTAACAATACCATTATTCTTGACATCTTTCACTTAAAATAATTGATTGTTATAAAATCCGTTTGATTTGTTAAAATTAAAAGATATTACAACACAATTACTTGTCATCTGTTTGATTTCAAAAGTAGTTATAAAACAACACAGAAGCAAAGTACAACATACAAATACTTAAAAACATGTTACTTACAAAATTAAGAGAAAAGTTTTTTTTTTTTCCATGAATAATTAAGTAAAAAGACTTAATTATCCTCTAACGTATGCACGTCTCCCACTTAATTGGCTGTGACAACTGCTTGCACCAAAAGTTTTGAAAAAAAAAATAAAAATCGTAGCACATACAAACTTGATTCCATTTTCGCAGCAGTCACAGTAGAGCCATCATGCTTTCTATCTCCAACTTCCACCACCCTTTCATTAACGGGTTCCACTCCTACCTTCCTTTACAACTTCATCATCTTTGACATGTTCTGTACTTGTTTTCTGATATCATTACTTCTCCATAGCTATTGATATCTGATTTTGACACGCAAAAATTCAATATATTCGAACCAAGCAAATTATTTTTGATAAATTTTATGTTATTTTTTTTTGTTCATTGTTTGTCTAACAATACACGAGACAACAAATTATCTTATAATTTTAATGTTTATTCTATATTATTCTCCCAGTTACTCAAAGAATATCAAATAGACCTTTAATAACAGCAAAATAATTGATTTTCATTAAAAAAAAACTAAACGATTAATTACCCTTTTTTTTAATTTCTCTCTTATTTATTTATTTTTATTTTTTCAAATAAAAACCCGTAAAGTTTAACCTATTTTTTTCTTCATACATTCTATTTACCTCATTTATACCAAAATAGAGAAGTAGGAAAAACTGGAGGAAGGATGTGCTTTTTAGTTTTAATTATATTTAGTGTTAATTTTTTTATATAACTTTAAAACATAAAAAAATTATAATTAAAATTCAAGTTTTATTAAATTAAATTTATTATTACTATTATAATTTTCTATAAAATATATTTATTTTTTCATTCGTTTAAATGAGTAAAGCATGACCTCTCCCCTGGTTGAAAAAACAAACTGAAGATTAGACAGACGAAAATTAAGGATGTGGTATCTACAATGACCATAGATAAAAGATGGCTTAATCTACCTACCTTAAGCTTATTAAGCTGGATGATTATCATTTTATTTTCACACTACACTTGTGACTAAACAAGAAATTGTTATAATAAGAGCATGTAGCTTAACACAATTTGTAGAATAGATAAAAATATAAGAGAGGTAATTAAAAAAAAAACAAAATAGAGATAAAGTAGAATATTTAGTTATTTAATTTAAAATAAATTAATAAAAAATAGAGTAAAATAAAATAATAAAATTTATTTATTTCAAATAAAATGAAAGAAGAAAATTTAATAAAATTATAAAAGTACTATATTATCCTTACCATGTTTGCGTCATCTGACCAAATTTAATCCATTAGCACGAATGCAAAAGTGATTATAATCAATTATATATTACAATTAGTTGATTATAAGACTGTTGTAATTAATAAGCTAGCTAAAAAATTATAAATTTATAAAGTAGTTTATTAAATTAAAAATATTTAGTAATATTAGATGATAAATATAAAATGATATAATTAATTATTTGATTAAAAAATTTCAAATAAATTATTAAAAATGAAAAAGGGAAATAATAATTTATAAATTAATTTATTTTTATTAACTACTTAAAATAATTTATAAAAATAAGTCATAAATTATTAAAATAAATTTATGTATCAAGCAAAATTTTCATCAAACTAATTTATAACCTAAAAGAATTTCTCCTTAAATGTTTTACTAAATATACTAAGGCAGACAACTCAATGGATTACTGCGTGTGAAGAATCAAAATTTGAAAGTGACGAAGGTTACAAAAATTGGAAAATGTGGGTTTGCTTTCTTACCAAAAACAAATTCAATTAGGATACAAAGTAAAAATATCTCTTTCTCACACTTTACTCACGGGAAACACCATCAAATAAGAGAGAAAATCTTTTATTGTGGTAACCACCTTCACCTAAATTAACTATCTTATAAATTTAGTTTAACCAAACTATAAGACATATTTTTTACGTGACTTAAATATAATTTTGATGTTTAAAAATAAGATACTTTTATTTTATTATTTTAAAGTTATTATTATTATTATTTTATTTTAATATTTACAAATTTTTAGTTTAATTTTTATTATTAAATAATAAAATAAATGATGATTTAATAATGACAATAATAATTTAATTTTGACTTATCATATTATTAAAAAATTTAATAGAATAATAATATATAATTTATTTATAACTGTATTTTTATATATTTAAAATAGTTGATAATATCAAACTAATTAATAATAAATTTAACAATATAATTAATAAAAAATTACATTTTATTGTTTTATTACATTTTTAATGACATAAAAAATAATTAAATTATTAATATTGTTGTTATATTATTATTTAATATTATTATTTTATAATAAAATTAAAATTAAAAAAATTTAAAAGATCAAAATAATAATTTTTTAAAAAATTAAAATAAAAAAAATATGTTTATGTAAAAGAAAATGATATTTAAACTTATTTCTATTATCGTTCATTTGCTAAAATCACCGGTGCAAACAAAGCGTAAACAGCCAGTATGTGTTTAAAAATTTATGATGTCAAATGTGATTTATGTAAAATTAAAATAAAATTATTATATATAATTTCAGCGTATTTTTTTTTTTTTTTAAAATGTGGGTTTGATGACTTGACTAGGTTTAATTGATGACTTGATATACACATCAATAAAACTTACATCCAAGCACAGTAGCATAAATTTACTTTAATTTTAAATATAAAATATAATTAAATTTTTACTTTTAAAATTAATTTATTTTTAATAAAATAAAATATATATTATTATTCAAAATTTCTTTACTCTTTTTTTGTTTTCCTCTTCTGATAAGTGGATACAGTGAAGGAAATAGATATATAATATTTTTTCTTCTGTTGTTTAGTGAGGAGAATCTTGTACAAGAAACTGAAATGGTGGTACCTGCTTTCTCTGATCAAGTGTGTCAGATGCTCAGACTGTGGCATTATTCATACATGACTATGGTAATCCATTTAAGACACTAAAATAATAATAATAATAATAATAATAATAAAGGTTGGGATTCCACTCGATGTTTAATCAAATCCTAGATGGGGTCAAGGAAGTGATGCTTTGAAGATTCATGCTGTCTCCAACCCCTTACTAGAAAGTCTCTGCAACGATTATGACAACCATTTCCACATGTTCTAGTTAGATATTATTTCAAGTCCCTGTTTGGTAGCTGTAATTCTTTTTTCACTTTCTATTTTGTGTAGACTTGGATTATATTTTGGCTCAATGTTTACTTAGAAATAGAAACAAAAAGACCCCAGCTGCATATAATAGGTAAAAAAAAAAGGCTTATATTTGTATATATTCCAATTCAACACTCTAGCTAGCTCATATATGTTTCACACAAGTTTTATTGAATTTTTCATTAGTGGAGTTGAATTTTTTATTTTTAATATTTTCCAAGTAGTGTAAGAATTAGTAGGAAAAGATAAGAAAGTGGAATACTAAAAATTGATACCAACAATGCTTAGAGAAGTCAAACACTTGTATTTAAGTAAGAGAGCTAAAAATATTCTTGAGAGGGCAATAGGATTCGAACAATGCCTAAGTGGAAAAAAACCCATCGCAATTGCCACTAAGAAAAATGAAAGCTACCCTATGATGATGATTGACGAAGACTATTATTCCATGCAGAAATGGATGCGATGCTAGGAGTAACTGTACTCGTAATTTTTATAGAAAAAGAAAAAGAAAAATATAGAAAGATTAGAAAAGAAAGTAGGATGTTGCAAGTGGAAGAAGAAGGTTATAAAAGCTGAGAGTTGTTATCCAGTTAGCAGGGTGGCTTAACTGTAGGAAAAGTGCGAGGCAGGTTGGACCTACAAAATTGCCATCAAACGTAAGAGAAAAGCTTGATAATAAGATCCATATTGAATAAGATAGTGGAGTGAGTGATCATCATAATTTTGCTTTTAGGAAGGAATAAAAATATTGAGAGCTCAATAGCAATGCTGTTACCACTACTGTTCTTTGGGCCCAGAAACTATGAGTAAGAAACTAAGAATTTTCACACTGGGACTCACTTCACCGATGTGGGTCCTATCTTCGATTCTCTTGTTTAGCAGCATTCATCATCATCTTCATCATTTTCTATTAAAGAAAGATGTACGAGTGAACCTTGTAAATTTCTAATTTACATAAGTATAAAAGCAAAATAAAGGTTAAATTAATATGTAGTTTTTATAAATTTTAATTTTCTGTTTATCTATCATTATAAAATATTAATTACGAACACTTAATTAATTAACTTCTATTTTTATTTTTGTCAATTTTACAGGTTTCTATCGAATATTCTTATTTCAACATTTTTAAATTCAACATTTGTTCTTCGACTTCTATTTTCATTTATGCTATTTTTCTTAATTCAAATATTTTTTCACATTTTTTTTTTTAAAATTTCTAGATGTAAACTTACACTCATGACGACATATAGACAAAAGGGTACAATTAAAAAATAAAAACAAGTTTAAGATTTAATTAAAATTAACTAATAATTTAAAAGACTTATAAAATAATTTAAACAAATATAAATATAATAAATAATATAATACAATAAAAAAAGAAAGATAAAAAATAGACATATCAATAGACAATTGTATTATAACATGTGTGCATATATAATTGTTTACAAAATAACCTTCCTTTGGTATATAAAATACGTATATCTTAATTGATTTACAAGCTTACCAAAATAATAATTAAATAAAAATGCAACTTTAGATTGATTTTGAAAGAAGAAATTTTCGTGTTAATTTTGTAAGCTAAACTTATTCTAGAAAATTGAGTACTAATTAAAACAATTAAGAACATTATTTGATTAGAAAAAAATGAATTAATAAATAAAATTAGATTAAATTGTATTGGTATTTCCTGAATTTTTTTTATAAATTTTTTCTAATAGTTAAAAAAAAATCGTTACAATCTAAAAAGAATCAGAAAATGTCAATATAATTTACTAAAATATTGATTTATAATTAATAAATGAGAGCATTTTAGTTAAGACATAATAATGTTTTATTTTAGTTTCCTTTTACAAAAATGTCTTATCTTAGTTATAAATCACTTAATTTGTACGTATTAACCGTAAACAATAATAGTTTGACATTTATCGTATATTTTGGATAATAATTTGTGTTTTATTTAATAATTATTTTTTTGAATCTATTTTATTTAAAAACCAATAAAATATTCTCCCGCTGAATATGGTGTGATTAGTAGATAAAAATTTGGAACTAAATAAAAATTAAGTGCAGACAGAGGAAGGATATGCGAATCAAGTTTTAAGTACAAACACAAATTTCCAGAGTCACTTCCTTTTCACCTCATAAAAAAAGAATCCCCCAACCCTCTTTTTCGTCCTATCTACTTTCTCCTTCATTTTTCTTCCTCGTTTCCTTTGCCATATAAAAATTTCATCAATTAACTAGTTCAATACTTAAATTCTTTAATTAATATTTGAACTTTAATTGGAAATTTATATATGAAATTATAATTGGAAATATTATTTTATCATAAAATAGGTCGACTTGATTAAAAATAAAATTAAGTATCAAATAAAAACACTAAATATGTCTTGGTTAAAAATAAATAAAATCACCAGAGCTTCGTATAAGCCATTGGTTAATAATTTTTCTGACCCACATGGAAATTTGGCTTTTTGAAAGACAGTGTTCGTCCCATCATTTTCTCTGTCATTCATTGCTTTCCTTTTTCGAGCCTCAGTTACCTTTCGCCCAAACGCTGCCTCCAGTCCATCTTAGCTTTTGGCGCTTATTGAACAGCATATAACAAAAAATATAATATAAATTACTCTAGCTTTTCTTTTACTTTTTATTTCTATAACTTATTTTATTTTATAAATATAAAACACTTAAATTCAGAATTTTTATTTTTAATAAAAGTAACAAAATATGCTTATGATAAATTTTTAATAATTACACCAAATCTATTATATTCGTTAGACAATATACAAACTCTATTCTATTTTATATACATTATAGTTTAAAACTTCTACAATAGTAAAAATTTGAAACTAATAATTTTTAATGTAATATTAAAATTATAGAAAAAATAATGAGAGCATCATTAAACAAATTTATCAATAACAAAAAATAGTTAATAAAAACTTAATCATGTTGATTATTCCATCCTTTTAATAATCCTATTTTAAATTTTATGCTAAAAATATTTTAAAATAATATTTTATACTTTGAACATGAAATGATAATTTATTTTACCATTTATTATTTTATTTTATTTTAAAAATATTGTCATTTAAAAATTAAAAAAATTATTATAATTTTTAATTTTTAGTTTCATAGTTTTATCTAATTTTATTTAAATTATTATAAGAATAATCATGTTATTTTGGGTCATGGTTTCTATTTTAAAAAATGTTTATTATCTATATATAATTTATTTTATTTAAAATAAGTATATTTTGTGTTTAATGAAAATTTAAATATCGAATTTAATTTATTTAAATTCGGTTACTGTTTGATTATAAATAGCCATTTAAGTTTGTTATTATGTAAAGATGCGTTGATCTTTAATTGAATACTCAATTACTTACTTTATATTGACACTCGAATACTTACTGGTTGAATTAAAGTACTAAAAAATTTATTAATTTTATGATACCACAACTCTAATCTAAATCGGTATACTTAAATAAATTATCCAAAACTAAACACAGAATAATTTCTTATAAAAGTCCTAAGTGACAGTGAAATTCATTTCCCAAAAGGAATAATAAAATGGGTAAAGTATGCCAGGGACTTTCTGGGATTTGTCGGAGTGGTCTCCCACAAAAAGATTCACAAGAATTAATTAGAAAACCTCAAAAGGCACATTCTTCAAAGTTCAAAAGAATTTTTTTCTCACAAAATTGAAATTAATTATTTTGAAGAATAAAGCAAACAGCTATACACCATTCCATATTCTCTTTTGCATAGTAATGTAATCACAATCTCTCATTCCCAGTTCAATATTCCCATGTCTTCCGTTTTCATTTTTTGTTACACCACATACAATTCCATTACTATCAGTTCAACAGAATATTTAGTTTTATAATATCAGTTTATATAGAAACAAACTGAACACAAAACCTCAGAGAAGCTTCTCTTCAACAAAACATTTTTTGTTGTTGTTTAAATTCTGATTGTCGATCTCTCTCTTTCTTCTTTTCCATTTCTGATAATAAGTGATACCGTGGAAGTAGTGTGATCTGAAATTTGATGTCTGTGCCATTGGAGCAAGGCTATGTAGGTTTCTCAGAGGTTCCTGCAATGGAAGGCTCTGACAAGTTTTCTGAGAGGACTAGTGGTGGCTTGAACCTCAAGGCTACTGAGCTGAGGCTTGGTTTGCCAGGCTCAGAGTCACCAGATAGACATGAGGGTGTGGAGGACAAGAATGTGCACCCTTTAGGCATGGTCAAGAGTTTGGTGTCTGGGGCCAAGAGGGGTTTCTCAGACACCATTGATGGGGGTTCTGGGAAGTGGCTTCTCTCTGGGAATGGTGGATCTGAGGTGGGTTTGGGTAAAGATGGTGGCTTGTTCTCTCCAAGGGGTGTTGGTGTTAGTGCTGGCAAGGCTGAGTGTGCCAACCAACAAACATGTGTTGTGAAAGATAAAGTTCCTCAGTCTCCCAAACCATTGAATGAGAAGAAGCCTCAGATATCTGCTCCTGCTGCTAAGTAGCATCATCTTTCTTTAGCCTCATCACATATTATATGTATATAATATGTTTTCTTTGTCAAAATAATTGTCCACTTTTTGTTGTTGATGTGCTATTCTGTTTATAGCTGTCTCATTTATGTGTGTGTATATTATTAATAAAATGTTGGAAGAAGGAAGAAAATGGTATAATTCGAAGAAAGGAAATGAATTTTTATTTTCCTTGAAAAGAAATATTTGCTTGAAATTCAAATTGAAAAGAAGGGAGAATAAAATTTATTAAGGCGAGGCTTTTAGTTCTTTAACTCTTCTTGCTAATCATCTTATCATTTTACTCTGTAGTGTTAGAAAAGCTATTTAACTCTTTTCTATGTAATTTAGGAGATGGCCCTTTTATGTTAACCATCATCTAACGGTTGGTTTGGTTGTTCTGTTAATTTTCTTCTTCATTTTGGTTATATGTTTGCTTTTGCATATGATTTTGGATTGAACTCCTCGGATTATTTAGTGTCCTACATAGCTAAAGTTAAATTTTCTTGATGAAACTTTTGTCTTTTTGCCTTTTTTGTGTTCTTATTTATGGATTTCCCTTGGACGCCAGGATAAGAATCCTTAATTGTTGAATTTCTTTTGTTTTGATGTTATAATCACTGACCTCTGCGTTGATTGTTGTCTCAATTGAGCTCCTTGTACACTCTCTTTAATATAGTGGAACTTTGTGTTTTGTGAATAAGGGAACAAGTTGTGGGATGGCCACCAATCCGTTCTTTCAGGAAGAACTCAATGGCCTCTCGGCCACAAAAAAATGATGATGATGCAGAAGCCAAGTCTGGATGCCTTTATGTTAAAGTTAGCATGGATGGTGCTCCATACTTGAGGAAAGTGGACCTCAAAAACTTTGACACTTACATGGAACTTTCTTCAGCACTGGAAAAGATGTTTAGTTGTTTTACAATCAGTGAGTTTTGTTTTTCTTTACTAGCAAATTGCAATCAAGTTGTTGTTATCCTTTTGTGCATAGCTTTCAATATTCTTTAGTTATACCAATTATTCTCTTAATTGATTTTGATGAGAGAAATATAAAGAATTTATCCTGATCGGAACTGGCATCCTTTTAGATCTATGTGGGGTGATTAAATCAGGATCCTAAGTCTTCCAATGCCACAGGCTCAGGCTGGTTGGTTCCATGAGCTGGGGAATTTATACAGGAGTGCTATGAATAGGTCAACTAATTCTTTACCAATAAAATGTTCTTTTTGTTACAGATTCTGATGATGTTTTTACCAATGACAAGTGCAGGTCAATGTGGTTCCCATGGAGTTTCTGGTCGAGATAAGTTGAGTGAAAGTAGATTGATGGACCTCCTTCATGGTTCAGAATATGTGCTCACATATGAAGATAGGGATGGTGATTGGATGCTAGTTGGTGATGTTCCATGGATGTGAGTGCATATTATATCAGTGTTGTGCATTTTTTATTGGACAAAACTTAGATGCAATTCCTTAAGTATTTTTTTTTTCTCCAATCAGAACTGAAGTTTCACTTCAGTAATCCGACTTATAAAAGTTTATATTAAAGGTTAAAATAGATTACTGTAGTAAAATTCTATTTTGATTGGACTTATAAAAGTTTATATCAAAGGTAAAATTCTATTTTGATTGGAGAACAATATAAAAAGTACCTATGTAACTGTATGTAAGTTTGTGCTTTCTAATTTGATTTCAATTCCGGTGTTTAGTAATTATTAAAAAGTATGATTCCTGCTGCTAATTAGTTTAACTATAATTTTCGCTAATATATTTATTTTATTTTACCATCTATAAAATATCAGAATCAACAAAGGACAATTTGATGAGTGTGCAATCTGAAATGATCTTGTTATTGTTTTAGGATGTTCACTGACTCTTGCATGAGGTTGAGGATAATGAAGAGTTCTGAAGCAATTGGACTAGGTGAGGCTGACACATAAACAATATGCTTTCTTTTATATTTGTTCGTTGCATTGAAAAACCCATCATCAGTCACCATATAATCAGATAGCTTGATATAACTCAATTGCCATCAACTAACTGTCCTGCTCTGAATTACTTGACTAATGCTATACGATGGTATCAACAACAACACTAAAAGAGTCAGTATGTGTGTGAAGCCTATGAATTGCATGCGAATTTGTACAAAACAGAAGATAAATCTAATGTGTAAAGTATTAAACTATTTATGGAATTGATGGATTCTAGCTGCAGATGTTTCTTCCAATAGGAGTATACTTTCTTGAACTGCATTCAGTTGTATATTTATTTCATTTTTCTATATTTTCTTAAAATGATGTATCTTGTAGGTTTTAGTATTTCTAATATTAATGAGAATTTACATTTTACAATTTTCTTAAACTCTGAAATAAATAATCTACGTCTGGTTCCTGCAGCACCAAGAGCCATGGAAAAATGCAAAAGTCGCAACTAGCAAGATGCTATTGAATAAAACAAGATAGAATGTTACCTTTAAGCAAATCATACAGGAGTCCAGAGGCAAGTGCAGGGCACAAGCTGGGGCTTCTCTTGCTTGAATATTTATAATCCTACATATGGGATCCAAGTATCCTAGACATTTTAGTAGGCAATATATGTTTGTTGTAGACATTTAAGGTTTCTTAGGCTTGTTTCCCCACATAAGACTGAAGCTACGTTGCTATGTAAATTTTGTAACTTAAGTCTCTAGATTAATATTGGTGAGCATTTTGACTTTCAAGTCATGCATGAAAAAGAAAATAACACCGTAATTTGTTTTGTTTTTTAAGACAATTTTTTTGTGTTCCTCACTTTTTAGGTTTTTAATTTACCGAATCACATCTTGTTTGATGGATCTAACAAGATTTTATTTTTAATAATTTTTTTTTATTTTTTAAAGTATTATTTAAATAACTTAAATTCACTTTTTAAAATGCTATTTAAATAAATTTAGGATAAAAATAAAATAAAAATTTAAAAAGTTAAAGATTTATTAAGAACAAAAAAAAATTTTAAAAATTTATTTATAACTAAAAATTAATATGAAATTTATATATATGTACTTACTATTTCGAGAAGTGAGTAAATCATTGTTTTATTTTTTGAATCTAAGGAAATGTTTTTGTAAGTGTAATTTGCCAAAAAAATTTATATAAAAAAGTGACTTAAGTTGTAATATTAAATATGATTAGAAGTTAAAATAATAATGAATTGTTAAGTTTAAGAATTTAAATGAAATAATTAGAAAATTGATGAACTTTTTTAAAATTTCTTTAATTTTATAGATTAATATAACAACACGTTTCAAAAGCTCTTTTAGAATGTTTGCTTTTTACTTTTCATCTTATTTGCCATTTTTTACGGTTAAACTTTCATAGATTAATATTGTTTTTATTTTAAATATAAGGTTTTTAATTAATTTATATTATTTAATAAAGTTAGTTAATTAAATTAATAACAATAAGTTTGTTAGTAATTTGTACTGTTTTTTTTAAATTATCTTTAAAATTAATTAGACTTATTATTTCATTTTTTAATTTAATTATTTTTTATTTAATTAATTAATATGTAATAATCTTTTTCTTAATTTTTATAAGAGAAAGAATAAATTTATTTTATTAATATATAATATTATAAGATAAATAATTTAAAAAAAATTATAATTAAAACTGAAAGTAATCCTTGATAAAGTAAGATTTTTTTTTCATTTCTCACTCTAGTTAGTATAAAATTTTTGTACTATTTTTAAAAAAAAATTTAATCTTATTTATACTAACAATATAATATATACTAATTTAATCCATTAGGGTCAGTCTATGATGGAGCATTGAAATAGTTTACACGAGTTCCTAAATTCAAACTTCATTGTGAATGCAGTAAAAAGAAGAAGAGATATATGCTAACTAGTAAATTAATTGGCAAAAAACATAATAAATTAATAAGGAAAGAAAAGAAATAAAATAGATTGAAATGATTTTTTTTATATGTAGAAACAAACTAATATCAATTTCTATAACAAGAAAAATATTTATAAATTAAAATAATATACATAACATTATTGATTAAAACCTTAGTATGATTATTGTATATAAAAAAAAATCAATACAAGTTGAAACTTAATAATAAAGATGGGGACTAACCTTAAATATAATAGCCATTGTTGAGTGAAACATTTGCTTGACTCTTGATAAACTTAATTCTAAAGTTTTTTTGCTTACAATTTGTAAGGATTTCTCTAAACTCGAAGACATCATCCTTTGGATGAAGGATTCTATCTACTACCATTTTACAATCCATCTAAAATATGACATTATGCGTTCCCATTATATGATCTAGTGAATGGATTGCAATAAACTAAGTGCTTGAACTACAATATGGATCCAAGTAGTTTTAACCAACAAGGATTTTCCCTTTTCATACCAGATGCACATTTCGAAACCTGTCCTCTGTTGTATATTAAAGAAAACCACATCAGTATTGCATTTAATGTATCCTATAGGGGCCAGCCATGAAATTCTTACATTGTGATGCTCCACTATTGTTTAGTTTAAATTACAGCATTTTACTCTCGTCCAATCATCTAACACAGCCGTAGCTCTATCAATCACATGTGAAACCGACATGTCATTTCCAAAGTTTGTCATTTCTCCTCCTCCATAAACTCCATGGGGTCATAAAAAAGTTGGCTCTTGTAGATGTTTCAAGCATTGCTCACTGCTTATCCTGAAGAAAAGATTTAAGAAACTGTCATTAATGTTTAGTATAGGTTTAATAGTTCCTCAAAATTGCATATTTACACGTAGATGGATACGGAACATCTTTACTCAGTAAAGAAACACAGATTGGGAGACAACCCCTATATGCTTTCTACATAAGTGGAATTTTCAGATTCCACAATAGATTCCGTTGTCTTTCAACCTTCGATTGTTGTTGTCCAGTCAAGTGCTCCATAAAAGACAATAAGAAGATTTAATAGTGTATACTCCTTGCCTATGTGGGGACCAAATTTGCTTATTCTCTCTTAATGAATCGAATAGTGGCACACACATAGCTGCAGTTGCATCAAGAGGTTGCAGTAGTTCATGAATCAACGGTTGGTTCCACATTTTTCCCTGGTACCATAAGATCCTTTACTCTAATATCCAGCAAGTTTGGAAAAGGAGGGCTACTGATATGCATGCGTTCATTGTCAAGTAACCAAGGATCATTCCAAACTTGAATTCGAGTACCATTCCCAACTCATCATCTATAGCCCTTCTTGAGCAGGACCCAGGGAACACCAGATGCTATATATGCCACAAATAGCTTGGATAAGGACTAAATGCTGAATGCAAAATGTCCCCCTCAGGAAATATTTAGCATTCAAAACTCTAGAAACCATTGCATCAGGGTTGGAGTTGAGTTTCCAATTTAACCTTGTTTCCTAGTGTCAAGAATGAAGAACTCCATTGCATGATGGAGAAGAGAACACATACAGTTTATGAGGAGAGAAAGGATAGAAAGATCTCATTCATTATTCACATCATTATTATAGTTACATGGGTATTTATATGAGGTGAGAAAAAAAAACTAACTAATAACCAATTCTAACTAAGCTAACAGGAGTCAAATAACACCTAGCATAGCTATGTTAAAGCCATGAAGATCATAAAACCCAATTCCACCATATTCTTTCCTCATTGAAAGCTTCTCGCAAGACATCCACTTCATACCCTTTATTCTTCTACTACTCGAGCCTTACCATCAAGAATTTAGCATTTGCTGAATCTTCTCATCCAATAAAGAAGGGATGAGAAAAACACTCACGTAATAAGAGGGGATAGTCTGCAAAATAAATTTAATTGATGTCTTACGCCCAATGAATTTAGTAAACATTTTGTGATTGGATTGTTTAAAATTTCATTTCATCTTATATAATACCTCACTTTTTTTTTTCACCTTTAATTTGAGCATAATGAATTACATTTATAGTCACCTGCTCATTAGATCGACAATTGATTCTCATGAAGAGTTTAGTTTTTAAAGTCTCATTTCACCTCTTCGATTAAAGTTGGAACACTGTATCCTTTTAGGTTTAGACTAAATTGTATGTTAAGCATATTTTTATTTTTTTAATCTTTTAAATCTTGTTATGTTTTTGTTTTTTTATCTTTTAAGTCTGGTTTGCTTCTTTGAGACAAGATTAGATTGTTGTGTATCCTTTAAATTTTAAGTGGAATTCTAGACTTAAGTCTACAATTATTAAACTGAGTGCTCCATATCAAATTAAGTGCCTAGAACACTACATTGACCGATGAAATCATCATTATCATAAATCTCTCGAAGTTTGTCATATTATATTTTAAACTCAAGTTTTGGTTGCTTTGATATAAAACTTGAAGTTGTGAAGTAAATATAACTAGTTTCAAATGTTTTAAACTGGAATATCATCTCTTATTTCTAAAATCATTTAAAAAAAAAAACTTGAAGTTTATGCACTTAATAGTTATATATTCTAACTTCATTATTCTCATGTCTCTTTTTGTTTTATTTCCACTTATTCTGTCTTTTAATTTTTGTTACATTTTAATTACATCAATCTCTCTCTCTCTCTCTTTTTATCTTCCTCTTTCATCCACCAACTCATACAGATGATGAAAAAAAAAATATATCATTATTAATTAATGTATGTTATACACAAAATTGGATATGCTGCTTGTGAGAAGCAACTTGCACCATTGTGTCATCCAACAATTGCATAAATTGCACTTGGTACATCAAAAGAAGAACTTTCTAATAAAAAATATTATAATTCTGTGATAGTTACTAGCGCTACCATGTCCCTGGAACAGTTCATTATTTCTTGCGTTTTGCTGGCTGCTGCTGCCTTGACCTGGAAGGCTGTCACTGTCTTCACTCTCATAGTGCCACATGGATAATAACGAGGATTGTCTGACAGTGGAATCTCCACTACCATAGAAAGACAAATATCAATCAATAGTTGTATAATTTTCCCCGCTTCTACTGTTTGCATAGTAATGCGCTATGGTCACCTTCTTGTTGATCCCTTTCTTATTCTTGCACTGGCTAACAAAAAGGCACTTCTGAGAGTTACTTCCCCAATACGGGCAAATGGTCGTACAAGTCTAATTATAACAGAGCATCTAAAAATCTTTAGTCTAAATATACACAGCTTTAAAAGTAAGAATTTCTCGTTTATTATGGATACGAATACTCTCCCATTTTGGATCCTCTCCCTTTACTGGTTAGTAGCTACCCATTATTTTTCTCTATATAAATCACTTCCCACGTGTCTTTGGTTTGTTTTGCAAGCTCCACCTCTCCTTCTTTCAAGTCAATTGTTTAAGGTGGAGAAACTACCTGAAAGCAGCTTGGTGGAATCTAGCAATCCTGTTTCATGGATCAAATCTTAAATGTAATGTGTACCTTGATCATCATGGGAGTTTCATTGTAGCAGAGGCCGAACCGATGACTCTCTACGCAGCTATTTTATGGACAGCAAACATGCAGTTCGATAACATTGATTTATTTTTTAATCTGACTCTAAGCATATCGTCGATTCTTTTCTAACAACACATTCATGCAAAACAAGTATGAAATCATCCTAAGCTGTACAAATAACTTATCTTTTTTCCAAAACAAGTCCCTCACTCACTCCCTAACAAGAATGTCTAGATCTTATGCTTGTGGACATGTTTTTAATTTACCTCCATCTATTCACTCTTCTCTTTAAGATGAATTAATGAGTCTTTTTCCTTTAAAAAAAAACACTACTTTTTTGTTTTTTACTGCAGGTCGAGAACTACTATTTATATTGCGCACTGTATTATACAACATAAAATGGTTATTTTTATATATTTGTTATTATTATTTATAATAAAAAATTAATATAAAATTATATTAAAATTAAAAGTCATAATAAACATCTTTAAATATATTTAAAATTTATAATAAATAATTTAAATTGTATTATAAAATTATTTTTAATTTTTAAAAAAATATATTTTAAATTATATATTAACAATTTCTTTTAAAATAACTATTAAAGAGAAGTATTAATAATACTTTTTTTTAACATTCTTTTTATAATTATCTAAAATTTATTAAAAATTATAAAATTATAAGTGTAACTCATTAAATAGAAAGTGAGACTCACATAATTTTTATTATTTTTAATAAATATTATTTAATAATAAAAAATGTATTGGTAATATTTTTCGATCAATGAAACTCAATTTAGATATAAAGATAAAAAAAATTATATTTAAAGAGATAGATAAGTATCAAGATCGTATGTATATATATATATATATATATTAGTTTGAGATGATAGAAAGAAGATGGAGGGTTTTAAAAATGTCTAATTCAACTAATTGAGAGTGAAAGCCTTCACTTGAAGTTATGTAAACATGACCATGAGTGCAAGTGCAAGCAAACTAGAACGCTAATCTATACAGATAAAGTTCTAAAAAAGTAAATGCTGTAAGAAAAGTTAAGAAATAATCAACAAATAGAATGAAAATATACGTAGAGATCAATTGAGCTGTACCTGCAGGTGCAACTTGATGATGTAAATCGATTATTTCGAACCGATGAACGTGAAGAGTGCATACTAGCTATATATCAATCTATCTGACCACTTCACTTGAAATAATGGAATGGTTCTCTTGCTCTGCGTTGATGAGTTTGTATGAAAAAATATAAATACGCAGATTATTATGGATTCTTTGCACAGTATTTAGGAAAGCGTTAATCCTACGCAGATTAATTAAAGAAAATAGAATCTAATTCTCAAACATATTTTCCTCACTACTATTTTTTTGTCTTTTAAAGTGATTTTGATATGTCAGAAATAGAGGTGTTCCTCTCTTCTTTTTTTCCAATTTTTCAACATGATAATATGAATCTTATATTGACACTAATTAAATGCAATATGTGCAAGATGCTATGCAACTTGGTGCTACTTTTAATTATTTTTGGAAGGAACATTTGTTTGTTGACAAAGCCAAGTTGATTGATCCCAAAGAAAACGTGTTTTGTGTCCAACTATCGGAAGATCCAAGTAGTATGCCAATATTTTTGTGTGGTATGTTGAAAGTGGCTGAGTTTTATCAATTAGAATTAGTTTGTGAGGCTTGGCTTCATTTTTTGGAACATGTTAAGTTTGAAATAAAAGTTGTTGATTTACATAAGATCAAGTTTATTATCCATTGGTTTTAGATGACTTCGATTCTGAAGAGGATGAGTTTATTTAAAAAGATAGTTTTACTGAAGAAGATAATGTATCTATTTTGTCATCTCGAAAAGAAATTAAACTCTTATAAAAAAGAATATTCTTCATTAGTAAATTTTAATTCATGATTTATGTTTAAATTGGTAAACAAATCATTTTATGTTTATCAAACTTTAAATTACTTTTTACCTTTTTTACTATTTGGAAGCTAAATTTTGTTTTTATATATTTCCAAACAAAGACTAGATATGTACTTTGGACGATCATGAAGGGCGGAAGTGACCATGTTGTCTCAGTGGATAGAACGAACAAGGAGAAAATATTTTTTGACTTGTGCATGGAAGCAATTTTTATGAGTTATGGGAATAAAAGAGGATATACTCATTCAATTTTAGGGTGTCTACATATGATCAAAGAAAAATAAAATGTTGAGTGTTGGAGACTAGTTAGAATTACTGATAATTTTAGAATACACGTCATGGTGATATGAAATGTCTTTATATTTTTACTATTTTGGACAACTATTATGCACTTATTTGAGATTCATGTCATGGGGATGCAAAATTTATTTATATTATTAATCTTTTCAATAACTTAAAATTTTATGAATAAAATAATATTTATTATAATGCTTCTATTTAAGATTAAATGTTGTTAATAGTCCTCTAACTTCTTTGGTTACTTCAACCTTGCAACTCGATTCATATGTAAACCTAAAATCTCATTACATGTACAATAGAAAAAGAAACTAAAATCTCAATTACTCGATTAATTTAGTTATATATCAATGTTCTCTCTATTATTATCTTTATTCATCTCTACAAGTCCCAATTTACTAAACTTTAATAGCACCGTTAAAATAGCACCATTAATTTTTCATTTTTTTTTAAACAACAAAAATTAAAACCTTTACATATTTTAATAAAAATATACTACAAGTGATCCATGCTAAGCAAAAAATATCAATTCAATAAATTTGATTATTTCTCCACATTCCTTATTTCTATAATTTAAAAAGTTAAAGCAAAAACACAAATAGCCTATAGCTGTTTTCTTTCTTCAATTTAAAAAAACCGTAAATTAGAAATAATTTATAAAAACTATTCAAACATAGTTTTGTGGTTTTAGTTAAAAAAAAAAATAGTTTTCAACTAGAAAGAAGCTATATGAAAATATTAAGACTCAACAAGTCACCTGATTTCTACCAATTTTTCATTTTTTTAAGCAAAACATGCCATTAAGCAAAGGTGATAGTGATACCCCTTTATGATATATTTAATTTTTTAAATTATACTATATACACTATTAATGAAATTAAGGCTTATCTAGCAAATAGATTTAGTCAAACAAGACATATGTTATATTATGGAAGGAACAAAACATATGAATTAGAAAACCTCAAAAAATACTTCAATCATCGGTACTTTCCCTTCGAGTTTGGGTTTTTATTGCTTGAAGGAAGTAATTAATGTAACATTTTGTAATAGAGAAAATTATGACATTTAACGAGAAAACCTTCAATTTCCTAAACATGGAAAAGTTGGACAAGTCAGTTGTAACTCCAAATCTCATGAAATACTCATATGGGGGTATTTATTTGCCAAATTGTAGTAATAAATTATTCAATATATATCAAATTGTCATTTCAATTCATTTTCCATTTACTTTCTCTATTAATATACATTTAAGCCCATACCATTAAATTATTAATGATTATTTTGTAGTGTCCATTTGTATTTTCAGGCTTTAATTTAAATACAAATACTGTATAATTAATCATATTTGTATTTAATGTAGATGTTGATCAATCTTTAATATTAAAGAGCATGCATGTGATTAGAAAACAAATAAAAATAATAGAAATCAATGTCTTCCATTAAATTGTTATTCACGAATTCAATGGTTGTCATGCATTTTGTTTGTGATCATTTACATTCTTCATTCAGATATAATGTGAGAATTTTAACATTAGAAACTAAACAATAGAAGATAATTTTCCATGCCCTCTTTAGTTTATTGCAAATCTAATAATTTATAATTCTTTAAAATAGCAACAACAGTTTATAAAATGAAAAAACTATATTAAAAACGAAAATAAATCATATTTCGGAAATTTAGA
>JAMLFT010002908.1:0-23620 GCA_026544285.1 Pachyrhizus erosus | reverse complement strand
ATAAAAAATAAAAATAAAAATTCTTACTATTTTATTAAAATTATTATGTAAAAATTGTAAAAGAGAGATAAAAAAAGAACGAAATTAGTATAAAGAATGAAGAAATAAATCTTGAATAATTTTTCATCCACAATCATGGGTGATTATCCAGAAACTTTGGGCTAAATTACCAATTATTGTAAATAAAAATGAATGTAGGCTCAGCGAAGGGTAAAAGAAGTACCTAACTAACCTATCGATTGGAGCTCTGTTCTCATTATTAGCTTTAAGAGGAAGAGTCATCTCAAAAACATCAAATTATTAAGATAGTAAGTAAATATAAAGAATACTAAGCGACACAGAACTACGCCTCTTCAAAATTATCATAAGTCTGACTTGTATCCTGTAAGAAGCGTTCACACATGCAACATTTTCAATTAAACCATTTAACTGGATACAAAAAAATTAAGGATAAATGACTCTGTTTAATTAAGAGCTGAATTGGACAAAAATCACAAAAGGGGGCATATAGTAGAGGCAACAAAATATGATCACACATACACATACACTAACACAGAAAATGCAGCAGACCAAGTTTTATCCACTTGGAGATACCATTGTTTCTACTTTCTAGTACAAAATTCATATTAATATGAGAATTACCCTATTTTGAGTGCGTTTTAAACTATTAATATACTAAATTTGAAGTGACTAACTAGATTTACAGCAAAACTTAAAAATCAGCCACTAATCTAAGTATTTTAGTTCAGTAGTTTCTCTTCTAGAAATATAGTAATATGAAAATAACAAAAAATTGTTTCAAGCACCAATCAAACCGGAAGCTTCCCTGGTTTCAAAGAACAAAAGACTAAACTTATTCACAATTCATTTGATGACATGGATGAATGATGATGTGTTTCTCTATGAAGCCAACATGATAGTGGCCACAATTTGGGAGATGAATTTTGTCATAAACAAAGATCAAGGGTGCAATTGATCTGAATTTTTAATGAATGTGAAATCATGGTTTTATTCACTATTTTCCTTATTATTAAAATTAGACACTTCCAGGTCCAACTGGCAGCAATCAAATACCATATTTGAATCTAAATCATAAGATACCTTTGAGCATGGCCGAAATAAAAGCAGCAATATTAAAGAAAAATAATCAGATAAAAGACAGCTCAACAGTGCACCCTAAAGTCACAAAACGATAGACTAAATACAGAACAATGCAGAATTTAGATTTACATAGCAAGTTATGACCAATTCAGATACTACACGTACAAAAATCTAGGAACAAAACTGAGGAGAAATCAAAGTACTTACGCTTTCATCTTTCTGAGCTTGTACATTCTTGACGTTTTTCCCTCTCTTGTTTCTTCTAGAACTTTTACTTGTTATCTTATTTGGAAACAGTACGTGGAGTGACGCATCCAAATCTAACAGAACCTTTCCACATAAAGTGCAAACGCTGTAAACAAAAACATTGAGTTTTGAAAATCACTAGGATCAATCAATGGCATCAAAGTTACAATCTTGTTAACAATTAAACCCCATTATTTTCACCCCACTGTCTACAACCTTTTTTGATATTAAATTAAAACAAGCCAATTTCCATTTTTTATATTTGTAGTCTTGTTTTTAGATATGATTTTCCATGTCACAGAATATAATTTAATGAAGTTCATAATTATAGTTTTCATGTTGATTCTATACTTCTGAATAGGTTTCCAAACATTCAGAATATAATATTAAGAAGTTAATAAATATAATTTTGACGTTCATCTAAAATAAAAAATAGGGAAGAAAAGAGAATATAGTTTACCTGCAAGAATCGACAGAAATGTCACCATAGATGCTTTCCAATCTGGTGGGGCAAAGCCTGCAACAATGACTACACCACTCCATGGCAACAATTGCGTTCACTTTCAAAGTGGCATAAATAAGCTAAATAGAGTGTCCTAAATCCTTGGGAAGCCACCAAATACCTTTGACTAAGCACACACACCTTTATATATATTATATTAATGAGTTTTTATATGTATACAAAAGGATATTGATAATTTTGTTGATTTCTCAAGTTGTTTAAAAAATATCTAAAATTAATTTAATTTTTTGTAATAATAAATTTATTTATTAACAAAAATAATAGAAGATAATTAAATGTGTTTATTTTTAATAAATTATAAAATTTAAATTTCACAATGTGACTTTTAGAAATCAATTTTTAAGAACAAATTAAATAATATAATAAATATAAGATAAAAATAATAAAAAACTAATTTTAACTAAAAAAACTCATTTATTTTTTCATTAAAATAATTTTTATGGAGATAATTAATTTAACATTCTATAAAAATATTAGAAATAAAATTAAATAAATAAATAAAATAATATAAATTTAACAGTACATATTTAAACGATTGGATATAAACTTAATATCATATATAACATTCATTTGTATTTTGTCATGATTTTCTAGTATTTTATATTAGAGAGGGATATTTTTTAACATTTTAAATTATACATTATAAATTATAATTAAAAATAAAAATAAAAATAATAATTTAATATTTTTATTATAATTATATTAAAAATTATTTAAAAAAATATTATCTTTTTATATATTAAATAATATAAATAAATTATCAAATATTTATTTATTTTTAAAAATATACGACTGTAAAAAAGATAATTAAGAATTATATCGTTCTATTGGCACAAATTCAAATCAATCCCATAAATATATAATATATTAATCTTTATTTAATAATTTATATTTTAACCACATAAAAAATAATTTAAATTTAAAATATAGATATAAAAATAATCAATATAAAAAACTATTAAATCATTAAAATTTGGAATCCAAATATAATCTACATGGAGAAAAATAAACAAAGACATGAATTAATTTTAAGATGTTGCAATGTAAATTAATTTAGTGAAAATTTAAATTTACTAAAAAAAAATCAATGAATTTGAGCCAAAAGAAAGAATAAGGGAAATTATGTTAAAACTAATACAATAATAAATTAGAAAAAGCTACAATATAGACTGTATTTTCTAGGAAATTACACCATAGTATTTGGCTTACTTTTAGGCTTTTTTTTGGATTTTTAGTTTTTTTTTAAAACAATTGCACTATATTGATTATTTCATTTTTTTTTCAGCAATTTTTTTTCGTATTGGGAATCTCGACTTAAGTACATGTTATGCTCAACTTGAGTATTTTTCTTATTAATAAAATATTTTATTTATAAAAAATACTTTGTATTTTCTATATATAATAGATATTATAGAAAAAATTATATTTTTAATTAGAGTAGAATAATTTTTACAAACTTGATTAATGTATAATTAAATTACTAATTATAAAATAATTTTTATAATAGATCCTTTTCATAGAATTATATAAAAAAAAAAAACAACAATCATCATAATTCAAAGATGTTGTATTGCTTAATTCATTTTACACAAACATGAATTATCTTATGTTTCTTTTTTCCTAGTACCATAAATGTAATTCGAGCAATTTATATCGAACAAGGCATTTAAATGGTTATTAAAAATCATTATTAGCAATTTTGAATATCATCCTAATTCAGTGACATTGGACAGACTTTTAAATTATCATGATTTTCACAAAATTTTTAATAAAACATTTAATATGTGAGGTCAAATTCTTTAAATTTGATTAAAGAAATTTGAGTATCGAATAAAACATTTAGAAAAATAAATTTTTTTATTTAAATAAATAATTAATTTAAACAAATTTTGAAGATGTGGGATCAAGTTCGTGAAAGGTAATTAAAGAAATTTGAATATCTAATAATAATTTATAAAATAAAAACATTATTTAAATACACGATTGATTAAAAATATTAATTTAATTTAATAAGAAAACTTAAAAGATACATATCATAATAATTAAATATAAACATGTTATTAGATTATAAGGAAAATATATGTAATTTTTAAATGATAAAAAATAAATTATAAATCAATTCAATTAAAAAATATGTAGTAATTTGAATAAAATTAGAAAGCGCAAAAGGTATTAATTTAAAACTAATACCACATTCAATACTATTTTTTCTAAAATTGTTATAAAATAATAAATAATATTTTTTCAAAATATTTTCATATATATATATATATTATAAATTATAAACTTTCAAATATATTTTTATATTTATGACATTTTTATAAAATATAATGCATTATTATAAATAACTTTATTTTGGACAAAAAAGTTTAATGCATTGCAAAATTTTTCTTTATATATATAAAGACAAAGATAATAATAAAATTAATGTGCATAAATTTAGATGATTATCATTTAATACAATAATAAAATTTATTATGAATGAAATATTTTATTAATAATAATTTTAATATAAATAAATAATAATAGTAACAACAAAATACTTAAAATGATAAAAAAAAATCTCTATTAAATGTTATAATATAAAGTATCTATTTTACTCCTATTTTAAATAGAAAAATAAAATTTTTAAATTATATATATATATCATTCCATATGTTTTTTGTATTCTATTAAGACGCATTCTCTTAATAGATTATTTAAGAAAAATGCCCTTTTAAAATTTTAAATTATTTTTTACTTAATTATATTTTTTATGTCTTTAGTTTGAATTGAAAGTAAGTTTCATCTTCTATTTTTTTATTTTTTTTGAGTTAATTATATCTCTATTTTCAAGAATCAAGCAATTTTGGTATCTCTTTCAAGTTTCTTATACATAATAAGGCCTGTTTATTATTTCTGTTTTCATTTCTTCTTTTTCATTTTCTGTTTTCATTTCTTCTTTTTTATTTTCTGTTTTCACTATTAATTACAAAACTGTTATCTTATTTTTAATCTATTTTCTGTTTTAAAAATTTTGTAGCTAAATAGAAAAAATCAAATAATTTTTTTTCCTTCATTTACTGCAGAAAAAAGATTAAAAATAAGGTGATGATTTTACAAGTAAAAATGAAACTAGAAAATATTCTTTTCAAGGTAAACGATATCTTAATTTTCTTTTCACTTCAATTCCTAATCTTACATTCTATAAAATTCTTCAATTTTCTTTTCATCAAAATGTCACTAAATTTGTCATTTCTGAGCTTCTAAAATTACTTCATACCCCAAATTCATCATTAATCCCAAGTGTTTGGACAGAAGATGAAAATTGAAATTTCAAATAGAAGAAATTCAACAAAGAGATAAACTTTTCTTAATTTTAAAACTAGAGATATTTAATTGATTAAAAAAATTAAGATAAAAAACATGCACAATTTAAACTAAAGGACCAAAAATCCTTTTACTGGTATTAAATATTTTTGTTTTATCATATATTTTATGATTTTACACATGAATCAATTATGTATTATTTTTTTTATAATTTAAATGTTTTCTCTAAAATTATTTTCTTATTTTGTAGACTTTTTAAATTTTACTTAAATTTAAAAATATCCATATATACAATGATATTGGCAAGTTATCAGTTAATTATATTGATTAAAATTTTAAAATAACTATTATGTATCTTATACATTATAAATATATTTTTTATTTTAAGTAAAATTTTAAAAAATTAAATTAGATATTAAAAATATAAATAAAGTGTACATAATTAATTTATATGAATTTTAAAAATTAATAATCAATATTATAAAAACATATAGGTTTAGTTACTCATTTATCCTAAGAAAAAGAAGTACAGGAGACCAAGAACAAACAGCAAGTAAGAGGAAGAGTCCCAAGAAATAGAAAAAACACAACTTAAGCATTATAAGTATTTTTAATGTTATGTTCTATTAAAATTTGAATTCATTTTAGTAATTTATGTAGATCTTCTAATTTTGATTAAGAAAAACACTAAAATTACGCACAGCACCCAAGTTGTCCATAGAAAAATAAAGGATACAATTTGGATCCACATTTGATGATCCAATGGAGGAATTAATGCAGCTCAAACAAGTTGGCAGTTTGAGGGATTGTTAAGAAGCATTTGATGGATTAATTTCCTAAACCGAGTTTGGTGAAAGTCAGAAATTGAGTTTCAGGCTAAAACCTCAATTGGCAGTTGTAGTCAAATTGCTTGCTCTAATAAAGTTGTTTAAAAAAGAATTGTTCTGCTCAATAACAACATCTAAATTGGGCAGGGACAACATTGGACAAAATCAGTAAAGGAAATTGGAGGAACAAAACAAACATTAGAAGAAAGTAACACACAATGGCCTTGTACTTTCATTCACCAATTTTAACAAGTGTAAGAGTAGTACCAAAAGAATGCAATTTTTTTTTTTTTTTTTTCTGTTTTGGATCAAGCGGGTTTTCTTTAGTTTTATTTTTTTGAAGGGACCTTTTTTGTTGTTGGCATGTCATCCTCACAAGTCATATTGGAAGGCAAACAAAAGTACCCTTCTCTTCGAACTATTTAATTCTTTTCCCTATTTCTTTCTTCTTTTCTTTTTCTGTTTCAGGGACTAGACCAATTTTAGCAAATGAGTCAAATAAAGTTTAAGTTAAAAAGGTTTAGAATTTGAAAAGGAATAGATGTATAAGGACCATAGTGTACATGTCACTCAGTTACCAATGGAGGGAGCAATAAGGAATCCTGGTCCAAGCAATATAGCCTTTTCACTCAAAGTAGTTTCCAGTCAATTTAAAATATCCCATAAATCACCAAGGACATTTCACATAAATCATGAAGGACACCTTATGTAACTTATTTCACAAGTTAACAAACAAAATATAAGACAGAAGAACATAGTATGTCAAAATTTGGACCAAAGCAATGCACATGAAAACTGATTTGTGCAGACAAACTTTTATCCATAATAGAAGATGGTTATGAAATTGGTGTTATCACTCTTATTTGAAGAGCCAGGAAAAAGTCGGTGTATTCACAACCCAGATAATGCAATAACAAAACACTTGATCCAACTCTGATAGTAAGACTCATTATAATAGAATGAGATATCTACAGAATTCTCTCTTATTACCTTTTTCTTTAATGTTTTTCTTATAAATAAAGTCCGGAACAACATTAAAATATGAAAATAATTAGGAATGCTCATTATATGATGTGCTGCTAGGAGATCAGCCACCTGATTCACCTCATGAAAAAATGCACCCAAATGATGCACTCTTCATGTTTGTAATAGATACTATGAATAACTTTAACCAAATTTAGTATGGATGACTATAGTTACAACCTTTAGTTAATAAGTTAATGGTAACTTTGGAGTTCGAGTAAACTCTAATTCTCCAGAATCCTCTGTCCCAAGCCAATCTAAGGCCATTGAAACTTCCCCACAACCTCAATGGTCAGAATATTGCACACACCAAGATTAAAAGCCATTGTTGTAATATGTGTTTATTTTGTTAAAATACATTTATTGAAAAACATAAATTTTCATTTATTTATTTTAACTATGCATAAACATAAGAAACACAGTAGGTCAACAGTATTGTCAAGTTTGTTATTCGTTGGAATCTAGTTTACCCTCACTTTCTTTTGCTCTGCCAACAACCTTTGATTCACGGAACATAGCCTCATGGCTTGCCTCTTCTATATCAACATAGAGTCATTGATAATCAATAAAAGTAATTAATTGCTCACTAAGGACACGACATTTATTTTTTCAATGCTTGAGCTCTAAATTACTATTTTTTTTTATCGATAACAATAAAAGACATGAACAATTTATATATTTTATTCGATAAACTAAATTAGATTCTTTTAGTATTGAAATACTAATTGTCGTGATTTATTGATGAACAATGATGCTATCTATGTGTGACACCACATGCTTTATTAAATTTTCTGATTTACAAATATTTCTAATTTTATTTTACATTTTAGATAATGCTTATATTATCATTTATAAATTTAACCGTCAACTCAAGTCTATATTCTGAATTAACCACTCGTCCTTCATATGTCAATATTTTACATGTCGCTGTACTTCATTTTCCATTTTCAGTTCAAGCAATTTTGTCAGCTTAAACTGGCTATTTGTTTTTTATAATATATCAATGTAGCTCTCATCTCAGTTAATGCATTTGTTAATGTACATATACGTCTTAATTGATATTTTTCTTTAACAAATGTACATATTCCCTTTTTTCAAATATAGAGTATTACATCAATGATAATAGTCTTATCCATAATAAGCATAAAAAAAATCATACAGTAAATTTTTCATCCACAATCCATATATGTTAAAAAAAAATGGTTATCCTAAAACTTGGGTAATTATGGTACATGAAATCAAATGTAGGGCTTCATATCAATTGTAACTTTGTTCTATTAGCTTTTAAGAAAAGTTGACTCAATCAAAATAATATCAAACAAATTTTCAACCCAAGAGGATTGATACAGTAGGCAACAATACAGGAATACTCTTAATTGAGAGATTCCTTGTTCAAATCTTGTGAAAAAACAGTTCTTATGTACATCAAAAAATTAATATAATATCAAGGGAGATATTTAATTTACAGCACACTAAGCAACACTGCACTGTGATTCTTCAACAATTATCAGAAACTTTAATTGAGTCAGAAATTATTGGCTGCTTTAGTTCCTTGATGAGAGGACCCTTAGAAGCTGCATCCTGCAATAAGGAATTGTCAATTAAATGATCTACCTGAACAAAAGAAAAAGATTGCTTAAATACAAAGCAAAAGAAAAGAATGAATAAGTCAGTGTTGAAGTGCCCAATATCACAAAAAAGGAAGCATACAGACACAGGCAAATCAGGTAAGAAAATATGACCAAACCAAATAAAATGCAAGATCCTTCATGATAGTCTATGTACGAAACCAGCTTGATAAAGTGGGTGTAAACAAAGATCAAGAATCATGGTTCTCTTATTTCAATTTCAACTTTGAATTTTTCATTACTTCTTTTATCATGAAAATCATGAAAATTGGACATACTTTCAATTGATTGTAATCAAATACTATACACCGATCGAGACTCAAATAAAAAATAATATTAAAGAAAAATTAATCCCATAAAAGATAGTTTTAAAGGTGCACTCTAAAGTTACAAAAACTTATGAACATAGAAAAGCATAATTTAGATTTACATAGGAAGCTATTTACAATATCTTAATTCCCAAAAGAAAAAGAACAAAACTAACGATGAATCAGAGTACTTACACGTTCTTTCTTCATAATTTTTACGTTGTTCATTCTCCTTTTCTTTATTCTTCTAGAATTTCTATTTATCCTTTTATTTGGAAATATGACTTGGAGAGTGGTATTCAAGTCTAATAAAATCTTCCCACACATGGTGCAAGAGCTGCAAACATGACATTAAAAATCAATAGGAAGAATTATTTTAATGGCGTGAAAATATAATATTTTTTATTTTCCAAAACCTTAAGAGGAAAGAAAATATGAATAATAATAATACTTTACCTGAAGTATTTGCCTGAAAAGTCATCGATGATGCTTTCCATTCTGGTTTGACAAAATCTGCAACAATGATCGCACCACTCCATTGCAACTTTTGTAATCAATTCGAAGTGCTATATACGCTGTTCTATTTCTTGGGAACCAAGTATTACACTTTGACTACGTATCGATGCCTTTATATATTTTTCAGAGGAATAAACTCTTTTGTAGATTATCTTTTTAAATTTCTTTTTTTATTCGATTATGCTTATCTTTTTCGTAATTTTAATAGTAATATATTTTAGAATTAAATATATTTTTAAAATTTTTATTTTTTATCTCTAATAAAAAATTTTAACTTTTTTTTTTTATAATAATTATTTTATTTTATTTTTAATTTTTAAAATATTTTAAATAACACTTTAAATAATAAAATAAAGTGACTTACACAACAGTTTAGAAACAAAATTTTTATTAAAGATAAAAAAATAAAAAAATATTTAAATTTATATTTGATAAAAATTTAATCTCTTAATATATTATCGTTTATATATATATATATATATATATTGTCAATTATGTTTCTTTTTTCAGTCTTCATCATTTTATATTTTTAATGTATGTCTTCAAAAGTTTACGTGAATGATAAGCATAAATAATAAGAAAGATAAAATTTAAATTCAAAGGTTTAGTCACCAAAAAAGTATGCCATAAAAATACTAACAACATTTTCACGTATTATATAAATATTTTTAAATTTAGTTAAAAATAAAAATAAAAATATATAATAAAACACATCAGGCCATGCTTAATAACAAGGGTATATTACATAGAAATAAATTAAAGAAATGAGACTTAGAAATTGAAAAAAAACAATTATGAAAATTAATTACATGAATTAAATTACATTCTTTGTAAGATGTTTTAACTTAACTAATAATTTTCCAGTTTAAATTTTCTACATGTAGTTGTTTTAAATATTTAAAGAAATAATTTTATCGTTGATAAAAGTTTTATTCAACTCAAGTAAAATCACTTTTCATAAAAAATACTTATGGTCTCGTAAAATAAAGAAAAAGAACATAACCTCTATCTACTAATTTTAAATTTAAATTAACTAAATTTAAGTTAACAAGAATAAAAACAGAAACAGAATATGTGAAAATTTCAAATTTAATATATAGGAGTAGATAAACAATTAGAGATAGTAGAAAATTAGTAACCAATGTGTTGGACAATGTTTTTGAAAGGGAAAAGATGTATAAAAACCAGAAGTGTACATGTTACAGTGTATCAGCAAGTACAACTAAGATAGACAATGCCACCCTCCCATCTCCATGACAAACGGAATTAACAACGAAGCCTCGTACATTTGTGTCAAAACTGTTACTGCAAAGATATTGGATACAAAAGACCTGCACTAAATTCACATACACATCACATGGAAATCTTCCATGTCCAAAATGAAGATTATGCTAAGACCTTAGCTTCTTGGATTTTTTTCCTGATGCTTGTTCTGATGATCCTATAATATACGTCTCGGCATTTATATCTTCAGATTTACGCTTCCCAAACTTCGTTGTTTTTTTCTGCGGACGAGCCATTTTGAATTCAAGTGAGATGATAATTTATTCAAGAGAAAACATCAATTTGGCAAAGAAAGCTTAGAATTTTAACTGGCCAAGCAAGAAAAAAAAATCTTAATAAAGTTCGACTAGAAACTTATTTACCTTTAAGGACATTGCCAGGTCAGTTACATTATTGTTAGCATCCTCAGATTTATCCACCAGATTCACAGGCTCCTAAAGAGTACAAATAAAAGTTTAACAAAAGACCATGAAGAAAACTACAAAATATGACGACATAAATTGTTGTGAATAGTAGAGAAAATTGCAAAAGAAATATTGATATAAACCTTGGGTGGGATAAAAGCCTCTTCTCTTTTCCTTTTGTTTTCAGCAGTTTTTTCAGCCTGCTTCTCCTGCTTCTCTTGCCATATCTTTGCTGATTTCCTTTTGTTACTTAAAAAGTATTCTCCAGTTTCCAATTGTATATCAATCTGAAATGTCACAAAAATTGCCAAAGACACCTTAGAATTTATTTCATAAATTAACAAACAAAATATCAGAAGAATATAGAGTTAAAAAGTTAGATATATACAGACAAACTCTCCCCCAGGGGGAAATAAAAGAAAAAAAGCATATAAGCAGAGCAGAAAGTAGTTGTGAAATTGGTGTTGCCATTCTCATTTATAGGTCAAGAAAAAGCTCATATTCAAAAATTGCTCCTAATTGATACAGGTCCCATGATACCCACAAGGGGACCATATCAATTCCTGAAGATAAACCTCAACATTGAATCTTAATCTTCTTTCATAATCTCCTATGTCTATTGCCTTTATAGATATCATAAGCGCATGTTAAAGTGGAATGTGCTACCCTCATAAATATCAGTTATAGACAAAATGCTAGATTCTTGACCTTTAACAAATCAATAGCAATTAGGAGAAATTATAATAGAAAAGCAAATGCTTAAGCACTAATTATAACAGGGTGAGAAAATGCTGATGAGCTCAATAGGTTCCTACTAAAATGCAGAACAAGGTAATTGAGTTCTTGAGAATCATTGAAATGTTATTCTTCTTTGAGAACCATTAGGTAAATTTAAACAAAAGGAACTTAAGCATCCATTTCTAAATCTCCCAACCTCTATTTTCCAGTCAATTCTTTATTTCGTTGTTGTTAGGAACATGAGTAGACGTGACTCTGTACATCAGTGGAAGAAATCCAACTAGAACAGAGATATTAGAGGTTGTCTCACCTTACTGGGCTGTTGTGGTGGAGGGAAAGGAGTGTATGGTTTCTTCTGTTTAGTGCTAACCTTCTTTTGCTTAACGTTTTTCCTAAAAAGAGGTATAAAGCCTCAATGAAACTGAAGTAGAGAGTGATTACTTTGTATATACAAATTATGAAATAAATAAAATGCATACTTCTTGAATTTTGGAAGGAACCTATCCCAGTTCTCATGGGCAAGTGCTGGATCCTTTTCAAGTTCCTTCTTCATCATAAGAACCTGATTATGTGAATGTGAAAAGAAGAACTGAGATATTTTCTACACCCGAAATCTATACCATAAAAAGTAAGAGGGATAAAATAAAAATTAATTAACCTTAATGTTGTATACAGGATGCATTTTATTCAGCATGCATTCTTCAACAATCCTTCTAACTTGCTT
This sequence comes from Pachyrhizus erosus, assembly GCA_026544285.1. NCBI lineage: Eukaryota > Viridiplantae > Streptophyta > Magnoliopsida > Fabales > Fabaceae > Pachyrhizus > Pachyrhizus erosus. The sequence goes on along the minus strand of JAMLFT010002908.1, from coordinate 10,989 downwards.
CAAGCCTTTGAATGAACCCATAGCAGCAACCGTGTTTCCCTGTGGAATTGCATGCAAAATTAAAAAGAAATCAGCTCAAACAAGACTGCACTGATATCGTGGTGCAAGCAAATGTACAGTCTTCACATTCTGAACTATGAAGCAATAGTAAAAATTACCTGGACGAGAATGTAGCAGCCAGTGAGTATTTCAAGAGCCTGCATGCCAATATTGTAGTTATAGAGAAAATTGAGTGACAAAGTTCAAGTCAACAATCAGTATTAAAACACCAAAGCAAGAGTTCATCCCCATTGCTGAAAAAATTAAATGTTAACAAAAAAAAAAATAAAAAAGACCTTCAAGGTGGAAGAATTGGGACCCACAAGGTGCTGTCTTCTTTTTACAAATCGCTCCTGCAGTAAGAAAATAAAGTGAAATTGAATTTCCTAGGATAAGGCATTGATAATGATAAAAGAAAGAAAGAAAGAAAGAAAAAAAAGAAGAATACCTTATTGCGAACGAAGCCGCTGATTTTAATAATGTCACATTGCATTTCATCGTCAAGTATTTTTATGGCCTGAGGAGCAGGAACACTGCGGGAGAGAAGCTTGATAAGATCCCTGGCTTTGATGATAATATAGGGATCCCTTGTCTTTCTGGTGGTTGAAACAGTCATGGAACCCTCGACGAGGTTGAGTTCGCAAGCAACAGCTAATTGTTTGAGAGCAGATTTGACCATAGGCCATGCTTCTTGGAGATACTTCTCGCGGTACTGAGGGAAAAGAGTGGAGAATGAACTCACTTCGAGCATGCCACCTTCGTTCCATGAAGGATCGAACTTATCGATCTTCCAATGGTCGATGTTTGGGTCTTCGTCCCATGGCTTCGGCTTGTCGTGCTTCCCCTTTCGCTTCTCCTTCTGATGCGCTGTTTCTGCTTCTGCTTCTGCTTCCTCTTCCTTCCAAACGCCATTCTCCTCATCTGACTCCATTTTCATCACTGCTTTCTTCCTTCTTCTGTTAGGTTTTCAGCTTTCTCAGGATGCTGGTATTTCAGCCCAATAACAATGCTTCAAATTAAATGTGGGATTGCTTTGGGCCTACTATTTCAGCCCATTCTTTTTATTGACTCCATCTAACTTCATTTTATCAAACCTTTTTCCCTTTTCTACAATTTTTTTTCAAGAGCTTCGGAGGTAATCTTATTGATTTCTTATTCCAAAGACACAACTCCAGATTAAATCTAAGCATTAGAGCTTGTATCTCTGGGATGGATGGACTCAATTTTTTTTTTTTTTTTAGAGATGGGTGAATTTTTTAATTTTTATTTAATAATATTAAAAAACTTATATACTCAGTTTAAGGGATACATGAATAATATTTTAAGTAATTATTTATGAAAAATAAAATTTTATAATTATTAATTTACCTTAAATTATTTTTAATTTTAAAAATAATTATAATAATTTTAAAATTTAAAATTTTAAGAATTCATTTATAAAAAATTAAATTATTAATTTATTTTTTAGAATTTTTTTTTCTAAGTTTAATAGTATATATATTAAAATTAAATAATTAAAAAAATACTAATATACATACATAATTTTTTTTCTAATTATTAATGTATGTAATTTTAATAGTGTATATTAAAAGAGTAAAAATAAAACAATAATTTAGATAAGTGATAATTAAAAAAAGAATTATTTATTTTTAAAGGTAAAAATATGACTTCATAATAAAGTGTGAATTTAAAAAATAACTAAGAAAGTTTACGAAATCAAATTTTGTCATGTGTTTTTGTTTAAATCACGTATAAAAAATTATATCAAATTCTTAGTAAATAATTTAATTTATAAATATATTAATTATATTCTAAATAAATATTATTTTAAAATCTATTATTATTTGTACTGATTAAAAATGTCTCATAATCTATTATAATAATAATAATATAAAAAAAATATTGTCGCTTATTCTAATTAATCATTTATTATTTTATTTTAAATTTATTAATTGTATATAAATAATAATTAAAGTTAGATTTATTATTTTTTTATTTTATTTAAAAATACTTAGACTATTTGAATGCATTGGAATTTACAAAAAATATCCTTTAAATTTTGAGGGAAACTTTTTTACCTTAATATATATTATTTTAAATAATAAATATTTTTTAACAAAACTTAAATCTTAATTTATCACATTTTAAAAAATTAACTTATTCTATTAAACTTAATCTCCGTTAATTATACTTGCATAATTAAAAATTATCAACAAGAATCAAGTCTAATAAAAGGAATTAATCCTCTGTAACATGAAATATGCACAAAGCTTCAACAAATTTTCTTTTAAAGGATATGCAATTTACAAGGAAGTTCTTTGGTACAAATATGATTATCTTTATATTATAAAAATAATAAACATTGGCATAGTCTTTTCTTGCTGCAAACAGGGGTGGTCTGTAAACTTTCGTGTTAGTAGAATAAACTATTGAGTTGTATTTATTGTATCATTAATAATAGCATAATGATTTATTAAAAAAAAATTAAAATAGCTTTTTCTAATTAATATGAGCTTATTATTTGACTTTGTTTAAAGCACAAATAATTGTATTGCATTTATTATATATTAGCTGATTAATTTAAATTTTTATTTGACATTTGTTTTTTTTTTCAAAAAGATCAATGATTTTTTTCTTCTCAAAATTACATGAAATATCAATCCTTAATTAATAAGATATAATAGCATTTGTAAACTGAACGTCGTCAATTCTTTTGAACTGGAGAACGTCCATGTTCCTATCTCATATATTATCAATTGAAGATTAAAATAATAATTTTAAACCAAGTCTTTATGTAATATGTAATTTTATTAGTTTACATATGATATAATTAGTTTTTATACTTTAAATTATTTAACATATTTTTTATATACTTTAAATATTATAAAAATAATAAAATATACATTTCATTTATAATATAATGGTAAAAAAACGTAATTTATTTTTTCATTTCACACTTCAAGATTAAAAAACATTTAATTTAAATTTAGTATAAAACTTGACATATTGTATTTAATAAATTTGGCATAAAATAATAATAACAATTATTCATATTTAATGAGCTATAAAATTACACTCAAATTATTAAAAGTAAAATATACTTAATTATAATTTTTATCTTTACTGTTTAAGAGTTTAGGGTTTAATCAACAAATTTTTAATATTAATTCTATCAATAGATATTTCTATTGTTTCTAAGTAAGTAGAAAATACATTTTTTTTAAAAACTAATATTATATTATCCAAGATATTTTCTTTTATTTGAAAGCATTTAAATTTTTTAAGCATTAGTAGTATTTCTAAGAATCTTAAACTGGTTTTATTTTTATTTTTATAAGACTACGATTTATTTATTTTAAATTAGTTTTTAGAGGATTATTTTAAAATTTGATAAGAGATAAAAGCGAATATAATTTAGTTGGGAGAACACAAAGAAATATAAATATCTGTATTCTGATAAACTTCATCTTACTCTTATTTTATTTATTAAGATATTGTGAATTTTTTATTTAGATTATTTTGATAATTGTTTGAGTTTTTATATATAAAATATTGCGTACATGATAATTATTAAATATTTTAATATATTCATTTTATTGTGAAAATATTTTTATACTAATTTTTATATATATCAACTGATTGAATTTTTTGTAATCATTTTTATTTAAACATTTTTATCAACAATAAATTATTTTTAACATATTTTAATTTTTTTAAACATGCGTAACTTTTTAATATATAATTATATACATATTAAAATAATTATTTTATCCCTTCTAAAACAATTATTCCGTACATTGTACGGATACACGCACTAGTATGACAAATAAGGACTGAATTTCTGATCAACTAAAAAACTAATAACTATACATGATGGTTGAAGTAAAAGTTAATTTTTCATAAAATATCTCTACATTAAAATTCATGTTCTTTTGTAATTGACTTCTTCGTACAAACTATCTTTTCTTGTACAAACTATCTTTTCGACAGATTTTTTTATATTGGTAACTGAAATTTTTTAGACCCGTGAAATTATGGGTATTTCACTTCCTCTTCAATAAGTCTCTTACACGAGTTTTCATAAAAATTAGTCTTTTACACTTTTTTTTTTCAAGGGTGATTGAAATAACTTAGTTGAAGGCCCCTCTGAAGGTGGTTTGTGAGCTTAAAACTAAAATCTGGAAGATTTCTTGGCTTGAAACTAGAATACTAAACAGCATTTCATTAAAACTCCTCATTTGTCATTACTGATGTTCAAAAGAGAAATAGCATATAGATTTTGGTCTTAACTAACGGTCAGATGGAACATTTCAATTCTTAATTATACCAAGTCGGCATATTCTAAATTCAATATCTTTACAATTATCTATTACTATTATAAAGGAAATTATTCCAAATTTGCTGGACAGGAAGATCAGGACACAGCCACATTAGAGAATATTTATAGAAATCTAAGGCCACCCATGTCTTCAGAATATTTACCATGGTTGCAGCCAGTTCTACCGTCTTCCAACAACGCAATACTTAGCTTTATGTCAACGAGGTTACTCTACCTTAATTTTAGCTTATTACATTAGCCTTCCTTCCCATGCAAGGTCTTGGACCTCCACTCCATTCAAATCTCGGAAAGGAAATGAAAGAGGTAATCTGTACTCTGTAGTCTTGGTAGCTCGGGTACATAATGTCATCCAGAAACATTCAAGAACCATATTAACTAGCTCTTTTGTATGGTGTGCCATGAAAAAACAATTGTTACAAAATGAATTTTGTACATGGTATAACAACAGCCATCCTAATGAACCTACTTCTACAAATATTCAGTTTGAAACGAGTACAGAAAAAGACAAAGCAGGTGAATTAAAGTCCAGCAACCAAAATATTCACCTCCAAAGTATAGTCAGTATCAATAGTCTACTGCAGATGAGCTCATTTTCAATGACCACTCTGCACTAACAACATACACCCACTGATGACATTTACATAAAAAACCTGCATAGCATCTAGTCTACCTGTCTTTTCTAAACTTTCCATTGAAACTTGGAAAAGTTGGACAGAAGAGGGTTTTCCCTCTCCTTTGCCCTTTTCATTTTTATCCCCCAATTTTTCTGCGTGATCACCTGCATTTTACAAAAGAATCAGAGAGATACCAGGGTGACAACAGATGTCAGATTCTCTGCCTGACCCTCCTACCATTCGTATCACCACCATCTGAAAGTTGGGCCCATACACTCTGAGATTTTTCCACTGCACCACAACTATCACCCTCACATCCAGCAATTGTCTTCAGGATCTCTGATTGTAGCCAGGGGCATTTTTCTTTCATATGCTCAAATCCATCTGATCTCATGACAGCTGCAACAAGTACAGACACAAAAAGAATCATCATATCAAGAATGAGAAAAGTTGGAGGGTAAAGCATGATTGTATGTCTGAACTCAAGAAATTTTATATTGAGAATGGCCTGCTACGATTCTAAAGGACAGAAAATTTTCAGAATGTTAGTTATGAAGATAATCAACAAAAATTTCAGAAAGACCTAATACATGTATTTGATTCTTACAAATAAAAAAAAAAAAAAGATAATTAACATCCCATACTAATTCATATCCCGTTAAATGCTTTTGTATTTGTACAAAATAGTATACACACAATGCGGCAACTATTTATAGTAGAACTGAAGATTTAAATTGAACCTTATTATTAAGGTCGCAACAATCCTCAGATTTTTGTTCAAGTGTTCTCACCTATGTTTTAAGTGTGTTCCAGTGGGGTAAAGTTGAATTTTCAAAGTGCCCATGCTTTATAAATAAACATATAAACATAAAGGGAAAGTCCAAATAATTTGAGAAGGGAAAAGGAAGCAATAAAAAAAAGTAGCAGGAGGAAAATAACAAAAGGAGAGAGAAGATTCTGAATCTAAATATGTCAAAATCCAAGGCAAGTCGAAAATGGAAAGAAAAAAATGAAAGGAGAACTCAAAGATAATCATCCAACAGCATTCCATATGATGTGAAGAGATGAATACGAGAGAGAGGTATGGAGAAACAAGAAAGAAGATAATGCAAACTGACAAATTTAGAAAACACGAGAATAATAGATAAATGACTCTAAACTTTATCAACTGCCAGTGAAAATCTCCAAATACGAAAGCGGTACATCTTTATAGTAACTATGGTTTTTTTTACCTCCAGTAGAAGTTTTGCACTGCTTTTAAACCAGGTGGCATCGTATAGTTCACCAATAGTGTAAAACTTTTCACACATCAAAATTAAATCTTAAACAACCCATGTCAATTCACTTTTGTCGACTCCTACTAGTTTGAATTTCGTGTATGTGAAGCAGAATCAATAACCACTCCAAGTGGACATCGATCAAATCATCCATGGAATTAGCTGTCTCATAAATTCATAATCTCGTATTTTCATGGTTCAGATGGGCGTGTTGAGACGGATGATCCCCCAAATGTAAATTTGTATCCCCAGACGAGCAAGTTGTCTTCTATGACCTTTTAGCTTCTCCAAAAAGTTGATTTTAACTTGTAGGAAAAACTTATTTCATTTTTTCTTTTTTATGTTCTCCTATAACTGCGTACGGAGAATTTATCCAAACAAGGCCTGTACAATCCACCTTTTATGCCATGTATATAGTTGTGTATGTCGGACAGCCGTATTTAGTTAGCAGACGATGCATGTATCTGAACTCATTTTTCTTTTACATTTTTTAGTCACTTGTTAACAACAAAAGTTATATAGAAAACATCAGGCTTTCTGTTAGCACAATTGCCACTGCTAACTAAACAAGTGGTGTGTGCAAATGATAAAAATTAAGTATACCTGCTAGATTTTGAGCAGCAAATTTTAGGCAAACAGCTTTCAACTCCGTGGCATGGCAATGATCAGCCAAGGTTAAAATGTTGGCTACAGAATTCACACAAATGTCCTTACAAAGACGAGATTCACACATCAATCTAAGCCTACCCAGGCCATACTTGTCTGCTGCAGCCAACAATTTTGCTGTCAATGTCTTGGAAACTGGAAAATCACTAGTTGTGGTTGATGAAACCGTGCCCACCTCTTCTGTAAGAGTATCCCTGTAGATAAAGTGCAGCATGGCCTGTAAAAGAGGAAGAATCAGGATTTCCATCCTCCCTAGTTGTACTTTATCTCTTTAACTCCTATAAGATATTTTTTCTATCAAGAAAAAAAAAATCTAGCAAAAAAATACACAATAACAGAATAAATCCTAAACAGGCATAATGCTACCAGGGAAGGAAAATAAGGAAGGGGGAAACAAATAGTTTTTACCTTAAAAACCTTTGGTTCTAAATCTGTTACAACAATCTCATTCTTTTCCTCATCTAAACCATTAAAAAATTTAGATTGAAATTCTGGAGATCTAGCAGCCAAGACCAACTTATGAGCAGGGAACTTTTCCCCAGCTACATCAAAAGTAACATCTGAACCTTCCATATTATCCAATAGTGTGCCAAAGTGTGATCCAATGTCAGATTCTGGGATGTTAATAGAGTGAAGTTGTGGACAATCAATTGCTGAAACCACAACTCCAACTGTACAGTTGATTTTCAAACAATCATTTTTGAGAAAATCAGAGCTTTCAAGCAAAGACCGTCTGAAAAACCGCTTGTACCCCCTATAAAAACACATAAAAGAGAGCATTACGCATGTCAACACAAAAACACACTTTCAGGCAATCAGACTGATTTAGCATCAAATTTCCATGAGGTTAAGGAGAGGTTGGGAGAGATAACCAGGGACAGAAATAAAAAACAGCAACATTTCAAAAACCTTTAAAAGAGAGAAGACCTTTCTGCTCGTGAAACCTTCATGCACACAATATGACAAAATAATTATCTTTATATAAACCACCGGCAAACATAAAAACAGGCAAGCTAACTGACCTGCATAACCTTTTTGGTAAGTTAATTACAAAAACATGTCAAGTGTGATCAATGAAAAGAAAAAGAACAAATTATCGTAACACTCCCTGAGATTTCCTCAAATTTCCCCCTGAAATGTCTCCGTTTTTCCCCTATACTAATCTCCTTTAATTTTCTGAAAAGCATTGCACTCAGATGTCCTATACATTACATTAACACCTCTTCTCACCAAAAAAAAACCAGTGTTATCAATGGCAGATGGCAGAATATAGCGGAAGGCCAAACTTCTGCCATATAACCATGCCACTGCGGTCTATGGCACTGCCATAGCAGGCCTTCCTACACAAATTGCCTATAGCAGTTGGCAAAAAATCTGCCACACCATTGTGCTATAGTGCTGCCATTTAACATTTAAAAAAACACATTAAACCATGCATCCCTATGAAGGGTTGCTATAAACATTGAAAAGGCAAGAGCCATGCACAATTTCAAGAAACCTTAGGGAGTGTTAGTTTGATTTGCTCAAAAAAAAAAAAAAAGGATAAGTTATGACATCTTAAAGGAAAAATCACATGAAATTTTAGTAAATTGATGTACATAACAATGACAGCTCCATAGTATGCATGAAGGAAAACCAAGATGCAGTTTCATAGTTATTGCTTTTGATGCTGTTCTCCAGTTAGAGATAAAGTTTAACCTCAGTAATTAGCATAATAAAAGGTTTCCATAAAATGTCAATCTAAATTACCGAGGTAAAACTCCAATTCTAATCAGACAACAACATCAAAAGCACGAACTGCATCTAAAATTTATCCTTTCTGTTTATATTAAAAAACCACGGTCAAAGAATCATTAAAATTTAAAACTAGAAACATTAAAAACACAAGGAAAAAATAGAGGCATGAAAATAGAGAAACATAAGAAATATATGACATTGAAAACGTTTTTGGCAGCATGGAATTGGAAACCCTACCACATGCTACCCTTATATTTGAGCGTGTAGGGACCGCTCTCGAGTGAGCGATCGAAATGGCTGTGAACCTTGTGCTTCCCCTGGCCGCTCTGATCGAGGAGCGTGAGCTCGAAAAGTGCCCTGACATCGGTGCCTTCGCTGGCCAAGGCGATGAAGACAGACACATAAGCCGAATTGTCCTCGGGATTCTTGCCGTCGGGGTAGAAGTAGATCGCCCAGTGGTACCCTCCCACGGTGAACACGTCGCTCGCAATGTGCTTCCCTACTCCCATTCCCTTCGCTAGGGAATATCCCTGGATCACGAACTTGTGCGACCCGTTCACCGTCTGCGTCACCGACTTCGAACTCGTCGGCGACGATAGCGCCCCCACCGCTCCGGCCATGGCTATCGGAATCAGAATTCCTTGTACATACGATACGACGATGGAAAAGGAATTCCCCGAGCGGGAAAGGGATTTTTGCGAATCTGAGAAATTTGAATTTTGATTTTTAAATTTGTGGGAGATGAAGGAAAGAGAGGAGGTGGTTCGGTGGTGTGTTGGGCGGAGAACGGAAGAGGCGTTGGAGTTGACGGAAAAAGACGACGGCACGTGGTGCGTCACGCTTTTGAGGTAACGTTGTTGACGTCAGGGATGGGGAATGTCATATTTATCCCTGAATTGGAGAATTTTCCAGAAAGTGTGTGCCGTATCTTGACGTGGCGGGTTCTCATTGGGCATCCAGATGCGAGGTAAGTAGTAGTAGTAACTAGGAAAGCAAAGCACGTTTCAAATGTCCCATGTGGATCTGGATCCTCTACGGATTCAAGAGAAACTACACACCACGCACTTGAAAATCTAACCGTAATATTAGTCACATTTATTTTTAAATATTAATATTTTGTAAGAAATTAAATTAAAATTTCCCCTTATAATAGCAATTAGTGTTTGACGGTGAGAAAAGAACAAGAAATATTATAATAAAATAGGTCAAAAATTAAGAAATCAAGTAAAATATAAGTTATTTAAATAAAACAAAAATTATTTAATTAAAGAGAAATAAAATAAAATAGAAAAATAAATATTTAAATTAAAATCATTTGATTGATATTAAAAATATATCATTATTATTTGTTTTTATTATTAATATTCTTTTATTATTTATTTTTTTATTATTGTTATTATATAATATGGGTAAAAGAATAACCGAAGATTTATAGTACCATAAATCGGTTATGGTTTTTGTTATTTAATTTTTTTATTATATTTATATTATTATGATGATTATTTTTATTTAATGCAGGGGCGGAATATAACCGATTACGGTGTTAATAATAAAATAAACGGTTTAAGTTTTTTGTTATTTTATTTTTATTATTATATTTGATACCATTATTTATTATTATTATTATTATTATTATTATTACTTTATTTCTTATTATTAATATTATTTTTTATAAAATCATAATTTACGTATACGATACCAGCAAAGCACAACTTCTTTGTGAGCTGTACAAATTTTTCTCTTTTCTTCGCAGTTGAGGGAGGAATTAAATTTGTGTGGATCTCACAGTTTTTTTAAAATATTTCTTTTCTTCTACACAATCAAACATATGAACTTTCATCTATTTCTTTATATTTCTATCCTAATTCACTTTCTTTTCCTTTCTATCATACCAAACAGATTTAAAAGGATCAAAATACATTCTAAAGCGAGACAAATACATAAGATTCACTGTAGTTTTAAAATGAATTGGATAATGTGAATTTTTGAATTCCACCGTTCAATTTAATTAAACTAATTAAACTAAATAGCATTTAAACTTGTATATATACAAGATAAAGGTTTACTTTATATAATTACATTCTTTAGCAAAAAAAATGTAAATGCATAGGATTCTCTGTAGTTTTGAAATCAACTGTATGGTGTAAAATTTTGAATTCCACCCTTCAATTTAATTCAACTAATTAAATTAAATAGCATTTTAACTTGCATATATACAAGATAAAGGTTTATTTTATATAATTAATTTTTTTAACAAATAAAAATTTTTAAGCATATAAATTATATTATAATTAATATTTAAAATTAATAAGTATTT
>JAMLFT010002907.1:0-23622 GCA_026544285.1 Pachyrhizus erosus | reverse complement strand
TTATTATTATTATTATTATTATTATTATTATTATTATTATTATTATTATTATTATTATGTGAATTTTTTATTTGGTCTTTGCTTGAGAAAGGGGAGTTTGGTTGACTATGCGTGTCGTGAGGTTTTTTCCTGATTTGGATGAAGTTTGAGTAAGATGAAATTTTGTAGTGCTTGCTTGTAGGTTGTATTATCCTATGAATTTTGAGCTGTCCTGCATTTTGAGGGATGATTATGGTACGGTTTTCTTTTGGTTAGAAGCTTGCTTTGAGTGTAGTGTGGGTCAAATCTGCTACATGTTTGTTTTTCTTTCTGATGGTAGTTTATGAGGTGACTTGGATGATTGTGATTATGTCGTAGGGTTATGGGGCACAGTCTGCTGAAGAGAAGCAGAGGCTTTTAAAGTTAATGAGAAACCTCAATTTTAATGGAGAATCTGGTTCGGAGCCATATACACCCACCACTCAATCTTTAGGTGGAGTGGCTGCGTCAGATGGGTTTTATTCTCTTGAGTTCAGGGGGGATTTTGGAGCTGGGCTTTTGGATCTTCATGCTATGGATGATACAGAGCTTTTGTCTGAGGTATGGATATGATTCTTTATAGTTATATCATAGTGGCCTGTTCATTCAAGTAAGCCCATAGACTGGTTCATTTACTATAGTTTATAAGGAAAATATGTTCAACATGTAAATTTGACATTTTGTCATGAAAAGTTCTACAACTGTTTGTATCACCTTATGCAACAATTTGTGTTGGTGATGGTGAAAATCATAGTTTATAAAACCAGTAATTCGGACAGTAATCTTGATTCTGAATGTCTGAACCTTCCTTTAGAACTGTTGTTCAAGTTATTTCTTTTAAATAAGCATGTTTATTCTCTGTTATCCCTTGTAATCCTGCATTTAGCTTCACTTCCTTTTAGGATTAAGGTAGTGTTTGATTGAGCTTGAGCTTATTCTGGCTTAACGGCTTCTCTTCTCCTTAAAAGAAAAAGTTAAGCCAAATGGAATTAAAAAAAATCTAGAAAAGTTTGGGGGCATTTAGTTTGAGAAAATATTTTTTGTTTTCACTTTTAATTACAAGAATGCCACGTATCAGAAATTTGTATAGAGTACAGTGAAACAACGTAACAAAAATATTTTCTCAAACTAAATGACCCCTTAGTTTTAGGAGCTTTTGGCTTCTACTTTTCTTTCTCTTTCTTCATTCCAAATCCCAAGATCCAAGAATACACTACTCGAAAATTTAACTTCATAAGTAATTCTAAGCTTAAAAAATTGTAGAGTTACCAAAATGCTTAAATTTAAATTTAAACCTCTTATTTTTAATATCAGCTTTAAAATACCTTTCAAGCACCATAAAAGTCAAGTCAGATACTACCTAAGTTTTTTGCTTGCATATGTTAGTTGTTTTTAATTTTTTCCTCTATTGTCAGCATGTAGTTTCAGAACCTTTTGAGCCATCACCCTTCGTGCCTGGAGATACTAGAGTATTTGAAGACGATTTTGATCCCATTAACAGCAAGCTGGAAAACGGGGAAGCAGATGCTGATGCATCTATTTCCTCACCTATGAATAGCACAAGGGAAACTAATGTTGCTAAGATTAAAGTTGTGGTATGTTAAAATTTTATAGACACGTGCATAACTTCATCTTTTATGCAACAAAACACACAGAAAGATCATATTTTTCATGTGCTGCATTGGGGACTTCCATATGCATTGAAAGTATTAATAAGTACATATTGGAAGTTTGATTTCTGTTCTCCATTCCCTAAATATTTTAGCTCCTGATTATCTCAAATTAAGTACTTTCAATTCATATTTGTTTATTAAATTAGAGTATGCTCATGGTGTACACTCCCCTAAAGAATGACATGCCATTCTTAATTTTTTTTCCTTTTAATTTGAATTCTTTTGAATTAATTGTGCATATCTTATGTATAATCTTAAATGCTTTTCTCTTTTAACATATATTTTTAAGATTCTATATGTGAATTAATTATTCATACTTTACTTATAACTTTTAGTGTTTTTTCTCATAGATAATTTTCTTTTAATTTATAAGTTTTTAAATATACTTGATTTAAAAATACCCATGCTGTGCATGAAATACTTGATAGCTAAAATGCTATTTTCATTCTATAAGATTTAAGATTTGAGGGATCTGTAATTACTTATATTCAACAATTTTTTTGAAACTTTTCCTTTTTAATGCATGTCTTAGGTACGCAAAAGACCTTTAAACAAGAAGGAGCTTGCCAAGAAGGAGGATGATATTGTAACTGTAACTGACAATGCATATTTGACAGTTCATGAACCCAAACTAAAGGTTTGTTTAGATATTGGATTCAAGCTTTATATTCGATCTATAAATTTATTAGTTATAACTATATTCAGTTCAAAGGTTGAATTATCTTTATGTTGATGTTTTAATTTTGTTTACTGCTCAAAGATCTGATTGTTCTATCATGAAAAGGTTGATTTAACAGCTTATGTGGAGAAGCATGAGTTTTGTTTTGATGCTGTGCTTGATGAGCATGTTACCAACGATGAAGTAAGGCTATCTCTTATCCTAGATTAATTTTTCTTCTTGTTTACTAATATTAATTACTTATTCATTTGTTTTGATATCATCTATTGGTTTATTTGTTATTGCTGGTATATTTGGTTTATGGAAGTGAATGCTTGTCTCTCTCTTTGTCTTGATTTATGGTGCGATTGCTTTATAATAACAGGTATACCGAAGTACAGTTGAACCAATTATTCCTACAATTTTTGAGCGAACCAAAGCTACCTGTTTCGCTTATGGTCAAACAGGTTAGAAATTTTGTATATGCTATTGATATCATACTAGTACTAGACTGTCAATACTCAGGTTCAAATTTCAAAGCTTTTAGTTTTTTATATTATTTATCAATATGTACTTTTTTAAGGTTTTGTTTTGTTTTTTTTTAAAACTTAAATAGTTCATTTATACTTTATAGCATTCATTGCTGGTTGTCAATGTGAGAACCTAGTGAACAAGGAAGGAATGCAGTTCTTTGTCTTTTTTTTTTTTGTGGAGAGAGGGAAGGTGTAATGTAGTTTCTAGCTGGCATCTGTGATGTAGGCCTATAAATATATTCAACATCTCAAAAATGATCATTTGTCGAGATCCCTCATCAACTAAAGTTATGACCAATGTAATCGTTATAAAGTTTAGGGAAGTCTTCACCTTAAAAGCTAATTTTGTTGGGTTGATTTAGACCTAAGTCAAAATTCTAAGATGACATCAAAGTCTATCCTATATCCATTGTTGGGTACCTGCATTGCATGCTCTAGTTGTGGTCACCCTTGACCTGCCTTAATTGCGCATCTGTGGTTTTCCTTGGTTGCAACCTCAAGGGGGTGTGTTTAGTTTCTCATTGACTAGTATTATGATTTACAATTTATAACGCTTGTATTATCCTCACCTTACAAGTCAATTTTGTGGGATTAAGTTAGGCCCTAAATCCAAATTTTAACATGGTATTAGAGTCTATCCTATATTTGTTATTGGGCCACCTGTATTTGTTTATGGCTTATGCTTTAGATGTCTATTACTAAGCATGAAAGGGTGTTGTTATTGGTCCACTTGCTTTTGTCTACATTCTAGATGTCCAGTCCTAGGTGTGACTGTGTGAGGGAATGTGTTGAGATCCCATATCAATTAGAGATATGACCAATGTAGTCCTCCTAAAACTTGTTTAGTCTTCTCACCTGTTGAGTCGGTTTTGTGGTGGAGTTAGTCTCTATTAGAACAAATAAGGAAATAATTTTATTTCTTTGATACTGTTTGAATAATACAAATTACTGATTTATAGACAAAATTAGTCCTAAAGAAGAAATTAAATCTGCTATAATCAAAACTAAGAAATAAGAAGCAATAAATAGCCTATCATATATGGTTTGATCATAATTCAGATTTTATTCAAATCTAAATCTAAGTAAAATTTATTATAAAATCAAATCAAGACATAAATTAGGAAATGATTGATACAAAATTAAGTACAAACTTACAACACTTCCCCTCAAGTTGGTGCATAGATATTCATCATGCCTAACTTGCTTATAAGGAACACAGAATTTGATCTAGAAAGACCCTTAGCGAGAATATCCACTACTTCCTGTGAAGTAGGAACAAATGACATACAAATAGTGCAATTATCAAGTTTTTCCTTAATGATTTGTTTGTCAATCTCCACATGTTTAGTTCTGTCTGTCACATCCACATGTTTGTTTGTCTTAGTTGTAGAGGTTGACTCTTAGGTATCATCAAAGGTGGTTTGGAAGGCATTTCTTTCTCTATTAGATTTCTTCTAGATATCAATCAACGTGGCAGAACTCCCAATTTGGGGGTCCACATGATCATTCTAGGGAAGTGGAGCTATATTTTCACTCTGTTATTGAAGAGAATGTATTGTCACTAGTCATTGCCAACTTCACCATTGGAAAAGGCAAGGTTCAGAGCTTCAGTTCTGATACCATATTAGAAGATAAGAAAATAATTTTATTTCTCTGATACTTTTTGAATAATAGAATTACTGATTTATATACTGAATTAGTCTCAAAGAGGAAACTAAATCTGCTATAATCAGAAAAAAAAAAAAAGGAAGCAATGAATAGCCTATATCATCTATGATCTGATTATAATTCTAAAAAGATTTCTTACAAAATCAAATCAAGGTAAAAATTAGGAAATAATTGATACAAAATTAAGGAAAAACTTACAACAGTGTCTAAGCCTAAATTCTAAGAGTCATAATATGTAAATTTCTCATTTGTTGATGTTGAAATCATGGAGACTTTTAGGTTTAGAAGGAGGAGATTGAGAGAAAGTAAACTTTGAATAATATTTTCTTGTGTATTGTAATGTGTTACAATGTGGTTTGGTGTGTCGATAAAATCTAAAGCACTAACCCACATTTATACTAATCATCATAACTACATAAGGAAACAAATCATGAAGTATATGGAAAGAAGGAAAACAAGTAAATAGGGAAACTAAGCCTAACAGATGGTAGGGAAATATGGAAACTATTCCTAAACGATAATATTAGACATTCCCAAGATATAATCAATATTTTACTTAGACAATTTATTTTCAATACTGGCTTGAGTAAATAACACTCAGCTGTTACAGTAGGTAGCAACAGTGGGATCAGACTGTAGTCTGGCACACTGTCAAATACAGTGAGGAAGCAAAGAGACAGGCTAGAAACCAACAGGTTACCGGTCTGTACAAAAGCTAAAATAAGACAAAAGAAATACACAGAGCATTCCCAGCATTTAACAATTTTCATATATTCTAACAGTTGACAGAGTGGGAAGATATTGATGGCCTTGGTCAAGATAGAGATAATGTTTTGCACTTGATGATAGATGCAATTTATGCTTGAAATTGATAGTTTGAAATTTATAATGGAAATACTTCTTTTACAATAAAGCTGATTTGTAATTGTTTGCAGCATATATGTTTGTTTGTTCATGTTCCATTGCTGTGCTTGATCCCTAGACAGCCTCTCCACTTGCATTCATTATTTCAATGCTAATAATGCTTTGCTTTCAGGAAGTGGCAAAACATACACAATGCAACCTTTACCACTCAGAGCTGCAGAAGACCTTGTTCGACAGTTACGTCAGCCAGTTTACCGGAATCAGAGATTTAAATTGTGGCTTAGCTATTTTGAGATATATGGTGGAAAACTTTATGATCTTCTTAGTGACAGAAAGTGGGTATTCAATTTTTGATATGGCCACACTGAGTGTGTTATGTAAATGCGTATGATGATAGTTTTGCCATATGGTTTGTCTTCAAGCCATTATGTATGCCTTTGGTATAGGTTCCTAATATATTGATCTGGGCCTTAATTAGGAGACGACATGTTTAATTTTTGTGTTGGGGATATAACTGCTTTAATAAATATTTGTTCTAATATCAAGTAATACATGGTAAATTTAACTTGTATCTAGCATTCATTTTTCTATGTTTTTGGCTGTATATGGAGCTAAATATCTGTCTGTCTCAATTATATACATTTACATATGTCATCTTGCTTAGTGCATCAACCTGCATGTTTTATTTGCTCTTTGGTACAGTGTTAACCAATTTGTGCATGGCTGTATTTATTACTATATATGAATAGGAAACTTTGCATGAGGGAAGATGGACGGCAGCAAGTTTGCATTGTAGGACTGCAAGAATTTGAAGTTTCTGATGTACAAATTGTCAAAGAATTCATTGAAAAGGGAAATGCTGCAAGAAGTACAGGATCCACTGGTGCTAATGAGGAGTCCTCCAGGTCACATGCTATCTTACAACTGGTTGTAAAGAAGCACAGTGAAGTGAAAGCGAGCAAGCGAAACAATGATGGGAATGAGGCAAGAAGTGGGAAGGTTGTGGGAAAAATGTCTTTTATTGATCTTGCTGGAAGTGAACGAGGTGCTGACACTACTGATAATGATCGTCAGACACGGTACTTCTACATTTAAATTATTTGCTTAAATTTTCAAACTCCTGAAAAACTGTCTGCTTGATTGGGCTTTCTAGAATAATTTATGAATGAAGATTTCTCATTACACTGCATTTTGACAATTTGGTGCATAATCTGAAATTTTGGGTGCACGGTATTAAGGTGAATTAATATTGAAAATCTCTGCAGAACTGAGAAGATACCTCTTTTCCTTTTTGTCAGCTTTTTTACTCAACATTGTCAAAACTGTCTTAAAAATGATAACAGCAGTTAGAAACATAAAGCATTTTGATTGAAGAAGGTAAATGAAACCATCTAATTGTTCTGATTCTATTTGCTTCTTAATATTTTTGGTTGAGAGCGAACTTCTTAAAAGCCTTTCCTAGTATCTACTTAATTTATTTTGATATTATTATAATGTACATATAGTAAAGTAAATTTGTTATCAGTGTCACTTGAGTAGAATTTGGAGCTCAATGTCATACTTAAGTCAATGGACTCTTCCACTTGATGGATTAGTCTTTTAGGTTGGGCTCTCATCACTTACGTCAGAGAGTGTCATGGCTTAAGTACCACATTATTTTACTCAATATGGGACTCATAACAATTCCACCCTTTTTAAGAGTCAATGTTCAATGTGGTTTCACTTTGTTGACATTGACTCAATGATTGCCTGTTGCATCACTTGCCAATCAGTTTTTGGTACATTACATCTTAATCCTGTCTCTAGGTAGCCCTTTTCATTTCCCAACTTTCAATCAAAATACCAGTTGTTATGACTTGAGCATATAAGGAGTACCCACCCAAAAGAGTAGTCCATTAGGTGAGAGAGCCCTACAATTTAAATACGACATTGAGCTTCCTATTTTACTCATAACAACACCATTTGCTATCACTTAACACGAGAGACCAATCCAAAGGCTAGCCCATTAAGTGGCAGAGTCTCATGATGTAAGGTACCACCCAAAGCTTCCTATTCTGCTTAATGTAGGACTGATAAAATTGCATATGTATTTTTCTTAGTTTTCTTTAGAATTTTGATTTATTGCTTTGATGTTTTTCATACTTCAAACCGGGTTTAATATTGCACAAATTATTATAACTAGATAATCGACTCGTGCTTTGCAAAATTGAGCCGAAAATGCTTCAATTTAAGACACTGATAATTGTACAATACATCTTGGCTATTTGTTATCTAAATTCTAGTATGTTGTTTTCATGTAACTGCTGAAAACAAGATTTGGTAGCATCATTGCATTCCTTCAGATCAAACACATTATATTATATTAACAAATCAGTTTACTCTGCAATTTTTTATGTATGTCTGCTATAGGATTGAAGGAGCAGAAATCAACAAGAGCCTTTTGGCTTTGAAGGAGTGCATTCGTGCTTTGGACAATGACCAGATCCACATCCCATTTCGGGGAAGCAAACTTACAGAAGTGCTTCGAGACTCCTTTGTGGGTAATTCGAAGACTGTCATGATCTCTTGTATATCTCCAGGTGCCGGGTCTTGTGAACACACACTTAACACCTTGAGATACGCAGATCGGTATGTGTTACCCTGTCATATGTGGTCTAACATTATGTTTCATAACAGGGTCCCTCAGAAATTCATGTTTGATTATATTGACTGTTCTCTCATAATGTGGACAGGGTTAAAAGTCTATCCAAAAGTGGGAATCCTAGAAAAGACCAGGTCCCAAATCCTGTACCACAAACTAATAATAAAGATGTTTCATCCACATCATCCCTTACAGCAAGTGCTGGTGCAGAGGATTTTAATGATCAACGTCAAGAGAAAACAACGGATATGGGCAGGAAATTTTTTGAAAAGGAAAATTCTTCACACAGCTCTGCTGCTGCTGTTGACAAACAGCCATCAAGTTTTTCCTCAAATTACCTATCAAATGAGCGAGAGGAAAAAGGCTTTCCTTCGGCCACAATGGACAAGGAGAGGTTTGAAGTGAAGAACTCATATGGTGACTCTACCAGTCAAAAGATGAACTCTTATTCACAAAGTGATACAGATGAGAAAGTGCAAAAGGTGTCTCCCCCACGCAGAAAAGGGTCTAAGGATGAAAAATCCGAAAAGCCTGCTAACTGGATGAAAAAGGATGTCAACAGTTATGGTCTCTTGACTACAGGATCCAAGCAGCAGAGCACAGGTAGTTATAGCACTGTGTCTAAGGATGAAAAGTCTGAAAGGCCTGCAAACTGGATGAAAAAGGATGCTAGTGGTTCTGATCTCCTCAGTACAGGCTCCAAGCTGCAGAGCTCTGGGAGTTATAGCACTGTGACTAAGGATGAAACGTCTGAAAGGCCTGCAAACTGGATGAAAAGGGATGCCAATGGCTCTGATCTCTTCACTACAAGCTCCAAGCAACAGAGCACAGGAAATTATAATATTACCCCTGGATCCAGGCTTAACGAAGCAGAATCCTCTCCTGATGGGAATATCAGTGCAGTACTTGAGGTTTGTCAAATATATGGAATTACTTATGCTTACCAGTTTTCAGTTGAGTTGAATATAAACTTGTTTATGCTGGCACTGCAATCCATGTAACCGATCTCATCTAATGGGATAAGGCTTTTATTGTTGTATAAACTTGTTCATGCTGTCTGTTTAATTTCTTTATTGTATTTGTGCAGGAGGAAGAAGCACTAATTGCTGCTCATAGAAAAGAAATTGAAGATACAATGGAGATTGTTCGTGAAGTGAGTTATTACCTGTTTTTCTATAGATTACTTCAACTCGTGAAATTCAATTTCTAATTGATTTAATTTTTATCAATTCACTCAAGAACTAGAGTTTGTGTTGTGGTTTATTATTCATTTTTTGGGTGCCATACTAGAAACTAGTGTCTTGACATGAGCTAGTATGCTTTTTTTTAATTTGTATAATAGTAAAAAATTGTAAATTTTTTAAATTTCAGATAACTTGTTGATAATTTACTATTTTGTGCTCATCTTGTAATGCTTTTTTGGTTTTCAGGAAATGAGACTCTTAGCAGAGGTGGACCAACCGGGAAGTCTTATTGACAACTATGTAACCCAATTGAGCTTTGTGCTTTCTCGCAAAGCAGCTAGTCTCGTGGGTCTTCAAGCTCGTCTTGCAAGATTTCAACATCGACTAAAAGAGCAAGAGATTCTAAGTAGAAAAAGAGTTCCCCGTCAGTAAGAATCTAGGTTTCTCTTATTTTCAATGTCATCTGTATTCTCGTGTTTGTTAGCAATATAGTTGAAAGGTTTTGTTTGATATAAACAAATCTTTTGTTGAATATATTCTAATTGAATGTATTTACATGTATATGCCCTTATGTGAGTCGTGTGACTTTTGGGCCCCTTCATGCCTTTGCAAATTTGGTGTAATCTATGTAGGTTATCTACAAAAACAAAACAAAAAAAGTTGTACGCCCCAAAGTTTTTAGTTTGAGGGCAAAGTAAAAAATAAATTAGTATTTGATGCGTATGCAGAAATAATGTTTTTTCTTTATCCGTCCCAAAAATTTCATATATATTCCTTCTCAGACACAAAAACACGGTTAAATATGACTTGGTTCATAAACTTTGTCAATTTAGATTTACAAGTGAAGTGAAAGATGGAAAATTTAGCACAATTTCTTTATCCATCCCAGCCTTAAAAAAAGCATAATTGCTTTACCCTTATAAAAATAGTTTTAATATATTTATCAAACTTGCATTATTTTAAATAGAACAATTCGTATAGAAGAGAATACATTGAATTGTATACCAATTAAAAATCCAACCCTCACATTAATGTTATTTGAGGCTTCCTTGAATTTGTTTAGTTGTGCATCTATTGTTATTGTTTTTCTTTTTGTTTATTACAAGTCAATTTTTGTGAACTCATGAATTATATGATTGAGGCTTAAATGTGTTTTTATTCCTATAATTAATCAAATAGGTGATTTTAGTCTTTTTTTTTAGATTCAATTACTCAAATTAAATCTTCATGCTTTAAAAATTAATGAAATTTAAACCAACATGTAATTTATCGTTAAATTTCTAACAGCGTTTTTTGCTGACATGTCTATTAGACATGCACTACATAAAAAATGGGGGGAAAAAACGT
Source organism: Pachyrhizus erosus (assembly GCA_026544285.1). Classification (NCBI taxonomy): domain Eukaryota; kingdom Viridiplantae; phylum Streptophyta; class Magnoliopsida; order Fabales; family Fabaceae; genus Pachyrhizus; species Pachyrhizus erosus. The sequence continues at coordinate 13,036 of JAMLFT010002907.1, read as the reverse complement.
TGAATATGAAATTTAAACTTACTACCTCATGCTTTAACATCAAGCATAAGATAATTAGGACACAGATTAGCTTGTTATATGTATGAAAAAATATATAACAAATGTGTGGAACTAAAAAAACATATATATTTACTGCTAATAAATAAATAATATAATATAATATTACAAAAATAAATAATACCTTATATTTTTTAATACTATTTATCCTAGTTACAATGTAATTACACTATCAAATAATTTTTTATTTTATAAAATTGCATTTTTTTTCTTTTGATATTGTAATGACTAAAATCAGATGTTATTATTAATGTAATAGTATTTTTTTATGTCACTAAAAAGTTAAGTTTTATGAGAAATTAATTATATCATGTTCTATGATTGGGTACTGGTAATACTGACTAGAAAAAAACATCTATTACATTGGGTTATATTTTTCAGAATAATTCTCCGTTTTGCTTTGAGATCGGAAACTTTTTTAACCTCTAACATTACAAAACTTCAATTCGATTTTGCAAAATATTATAAATTTTATTTATTTTAATTTTCTCACTAGTAACAAATATTAAAATAAATAAATGAAATTTTACATTTAACTTACAAGCTCGAAGAATAAAAACTTTTTAATTAACTGAACACATTTTCAGATCCCTCGTGAGAGATTGACTTTATAAAACTTTACAATTTAAATTACTATTATTATCATTATCATTTTCAAAATCAAATTTATATTAAATCCTATATTGTTTTAAATTAAAACAATTACTACTATTTTTTAAAATTATATTATATTAATTAATAGAATAAATTACATTTACATTCCTGAAATTTTATATTTTTTATATCCATACATTATCTTAATTATTTAAAAAATATTACATAAACACTCCTAACATATTATATCGATGTCCTTAATTCTTTAAAAAATATTATACCATATTTTTGTATGGAATTTGTACAATTACTCATAATATGAAAGATATCAACACAATTTGCTCTAATCATTATTATTATAAAAATAACATTATCTTTAAATTCAAGTAAAATTTATTTTATTTTAATTCTAACAAATTATAGTTTTTGTTTTATTATAAGGGTAAAATATTCTTGAATTTCGATTATAGCTCTAAAATTTATCTTAATTTTAAAATATATCACTTTTGTTCTTCAAAATGGTTTAGATAGTGTTTTATAGAAGAATGAAAAGAGATTTTGATAGTGTTTGATCAAAAGTGTTGCATTTCAAAATTTAAGAGACAAAAAATGAATAATTTTTTTAAAGGAATTAAAACCAAAATTAAAAAATTTTAGAGACAAAATCATTTTTTTTTCTTATTATAATTATACTATTGTCTTTAAAATTAAAATCATATTAAATTTATTAAAATAATGTATTAATTATTTAGATTTCTATAATTAAATAAGAATAAAATGTATTGTTGGTCCCTTTAAAATTTTAAAAATTTGATTTTAGTTCTCAAATTTGTCTATTTTTTTTATATGCATCACTTTTAGTTCTCAAAATGGATCTTAGTATCTTGATGAATTAGTGTTTGACTCTCAAGTGAAGAGTACTTGAATTTACAAAAAAAAAAAAAATCACCCTTTGTTCCTCTATAAAACAATGTCTAAACCACTTTAAAGATAAAAAGTGATGTATTTTAAAATTAGAGAAATAAAAAACAAACAAAAAAATTAGAGACTAAAACCCAACTTAAATTTAGAGGAGTGAAAAACATATTTTATTCATTAAGTAATTTTATATATAAAAAAATATTTACTATGTACGTTTTCTGGAATTAAAATGCTAGTAAATGGACTTGCGCAATTTTACACTAGGCTATTGTTATTTCTACTCCCTATTTTTAATAATGTATCTACTATTGTTTTCTTTTTACAAAAATACCCTTTTAAATAAACATGTTTCCGAAGACTTTACACCTCCCACCCACAACTATCACCTCTTGATCTTACCCATAGTTCCTGCGAACGCAGTTCCAAAACGTGAAGCTCTGGTTCTTTTTACATGCTACAGAACTGCAATTTGATTGGGTTCACAAATTCGCGTTATAGCAGGATGTTGGGGTTGGATTAAGAAGCCTTTGGAGTGAATGAGTTTTCGTTTTTCTCTCTAGCGCTGCAAACTTGCAATCATATTGGTATTGCATAATGGATATCATTCACTAATAGAAATATACATAAAATATTGTATTTTGTTAATTAAGATTTAAAACCATAGAGTGATCGTTGAAGAATTGCATTGAAATAAGGGAGGTAAAGAAAAGTGTCAATACAGTGAGAGATGAAAGATGAGTGAGTGATTTGTGCATATTCTTCAATTTTATTGACAGTCAGAACATGTAATAGCTGAGTTGCGAATGCTGGTGGAATGAATTGTACCCTTTGTAATAAGTTACTGCTACTGTGAATTTAATACTAAAAATTATGATGTTGAACATAGTTAAGCAGCTAATTTGAGGGTCGTGTGGTGTTGATTCAGATTTTCAACACAGCCAAGAGCAGACGTAAGGAGGATATTCAGGACATGAAGAAAACTAGGCCATTGTGAAGGATGTTTTAATAACAAAATTAAAATAAGGTATATATCATTTAATATTATTTAAATAAGGGATGGATAAATAACGATGATCTTACACTAACAGATAGTTCTAGAACGCGATGCTGCACTGTCAGGCATTTCTTCCAGCACCCCAAATCCCTTTTTCATTCTAGAAAGGAAAAACCGCAATGAAAGAGGGTCTAGGATGACTTTTTGGGGGTGCAGAAAGTTTTAGCCTGCACTCTCTTGTCACATAAAAGAGGAGCCTGCCATAATAACTACAAAGAAATTGCAATTCTTCTCGTTCCTCTTAATTCAAATGACACCAGGTACAAAAATTATTGTTGTTCAGACTGAATAGAAAGAATGGGAGTGGAGAGGAAGAAATAGCACCTTAGCTTAAAACTATGCCTCATCTAATAATTCACTCTTGTATAGCAATATACAACCTACTACATTCTAACTACATTCTACACAACCGATCAGCTGTATCCAAACACCACAACCATATATGTATAGTCAAATCCAAGCTAACAAATGCTCCAACTCTACAATGGCTGTTGTTATGGCATTGCCAAAATGGTGAAGGATTCTTTCAGCTGCATCCTTCATCAAGTGCTGCCAATTAAATAATAATGACCTTTCGAATATCTTATACCAAAAATCCACAGCAATGTATTGGAATGCTGCCCACTCATTTCTTTCCTCATTCAGCTTTCAATCTCAAGATCTCCTTGGCAGTCCTACGTCGGAAGTAAGACATGTTTTCCTACACATGAAGAGTAATTCAATTGTGAACCAATAAAAATATTTCTAAAACAACTTTATATGTTGTTTTTTGAGGCTCAAAATATGCATCGTTCCATTTTTAGTGCAGGTTTGGTTTAGTTTATTTTTAATAAATAATTGCTTTTTTGTTTTAAGTTTGAACCAAACATGTTAAAGAAAGTTCTAGGCACACAACATTTGTGTTATGCATAACATGCAAAGATCACCAATTTTAGAGAAATTAAAATATTTCAGGCAAAATTAATGACACTTCGCACATTTTGTCTTAGAAATAATCTTCACACTAACACTAGAACATTTGAATGACTACTGAGTTATTGATTTGTAGAGATTTGAATCAATCAATTTTCATTCCATATTGAAAACGAGAATGTCTAGATGTACACTTAGAGAAAAAGAAAAATATTTCAATATAACAAAATATAAAGAAAATAAAGACATAATTTTCCTGCTAATAATGTAATGCTCCATGTCCTACCTGGTTAAAACACAGCTCCGGGCCCCTGCTATAAAAGTCCACATATTTGATCATAAACACCCCACAATCATACCTGTTCAGATTCAAAAACTTTTTGTTTAGAAAATAATTTACCAAAAACTGCCACTAGCTTGAACTGTACAGGGTTGCAACAAATCCCAAAAGCTTGTGGCATGCAAAGGCAGTGGGGGAAAATAGGGAATAAAATAGAGCAAGTATTGTAAAACTATTAATGTCAAAATGTTTCAGCTTCATTCCTTTGAAATTCAAATTAGAGAAGCTCTTCCAAAAAAGTGCAGATAAAAGTTACAATATCTCATAAACACAGAAAATTTTTGTCCAATGAGACCATTTTATGATCAAGTTTCACTTTACTAAATTAATGAATTACTCCAATAAAAAAATTCTCTAGAGCATTTCCATACTAGTCATCACTGACCAGAAATTAATGAATTAATACCACTAACTATAACCAATGATTGACATCTTATTAAGATTAGAGGAACAACATGCTGCAATTCTACTTGTAGAAATGCGAACTAATCTTCAAATGAAGAACGTGGAATTGAAACTTGAAACGCAAATGCACCACAAATTCCTAAAAATTTGATATGCTAGTGAAGATCCACCACAAAGAATGCAAGTTCTTTGATAAAAAAAAAGGTTTCTAGTCTAGAACCTAGAGAGAGAATTTCTAATTCTCACAAGTAAAAAATTCAATTTCATTAAAAATGAGCAAAGTTGACTTACAATTGACTTTTCTACTATTTATACATGAACCAAAAAATCAACTAAATTAAGCTCCTATACTAGCTACAATGAGCCAAAATTACAAGCCCACCAAGCTATCCTAAATTCGGCTACTACCTATCTAAATGGATCAATATTCAATTAGGCCCAATCCATTCAATACAATTATAATGTGAGTTCAATCTTATGGGCTTGGGCCCAATTTGGCCCAAAATCAATCCAAGCTCCATTTCCAAAAGCTTCCTGCTAGACCTTGTCAAAGGCCCTTCAAGTTTCTTAAGTTCTCTAAATCCTCTCCTTCCTAGATAGTCCTCTATCACAACAATACTTAAACTTACAGAAGTAAGGCCCCAAGAAATAGGAGTAACTTATAAAAACAATATCTCAACAACAAACAGTCAATCAATTCATAGGCAAGGCCAAACAGAGGTAGATATAAGTTCAAGAGGCCAATGCTTATAAACTATATTTAACTTTTCTCCCTCTTATTAATCTAATCAGTCCCTTTATTTAATATATATTTGTTATCTCCACAATAAAGTTTTAGTTTAAATTTAAAATTGTAAGGAAAATAGATTCATTATACATGGGAAGGAGTTTGAGCAAATAAGAAATAAATTTATACGCTTCAGGATACTTTCTTTACTAAAATCTATTAGGTTCTTTTACTTGTGAAAGAAGGCATACTTATACGTTTTTTATTTTAAAAACCAATTAAGTGTTCATTGAATATATCTTCTATTTTGAAAAACTAAGGCAACAAATACTAAACTAAATGATCTCATAAAATGTTTTGCAGATCAGAATACAAACCCATTTTTCTGCACAGGAAGGTCTTTCACAAATTCTTTTTTCCAGGTATTTACATCAATGTCTTTTCCAGTCTTGTCATTTACTTCATCCGCAAAATATTTAGCCTGAGATACATCAATGAAAAATATTAAATAAACCTAAAAACAGCCAGATGTATTTTTCCTCAGTTTTTATAAAATAAATTTTTACAATAAATGTGTTAATACTCGGGCCCTTGGTCAAACTAAATAATGACAAATATGAAATTTCAAAGCTTTAAAACTTTGTCACTATAACTTTAAACTAAGAAGAAACAACACTTGCCACAATGGCAGTGTTTTAAGAAGTGTAAGGCACACTTAGGCACCAAAGGCTAGACAAAAGCCTGCACCTGACTCGAAGCAAATTATATATATTAGGTGTGTTTAAAGATTTAAAAACCAACAAGATCGATTGACAATGCTGATAAAGCAACACACAATTTTCATGTGACATATAATTAAATTTGTTACTTAAATAAGCAGCTAGACATTGAAAATGATTCTAATTCCAAATTAGCAGGGGCATATATGCAGCATGCTTAGGAAACAGATCTATATCTACAATGAATAAAATTATAAATCAATCATCTAAATGTTTAAATTCATATGCCATGGACAAACTTCTAAAGTATAGAAGTTTAAGCAATAATCACAGTTTAATTGCTATTTAAGTAGTTCATTATTTTAAGTTTGTTTCCCTATTCATCTATTAGTTAATTTTCATTTCTCTTGAAGTTGATTTCAGGCAAAACCTCTACAATTGGCATTCTAGTCTCCAACATACAAATTTTCTATTTCTTATTTTTCTTGGTTGTTTACTTAAATCCACCAAGTGTATTCAATCATTTTTATCTGTTATGTGCATTAACAATTTTACTTGTTTACTTTCTTTTCTAATCCACTCCATTTTATTGTTAAGTACTGGACCAAGGTATTACAGATGTATGCTTGATCTTTGATCTATATACATGGTCAATAGCTGACACATTAAATAGACTAGACAACAAGATTTTAAACCCATTGAACATACCATAATTATGCTTTGATTCAACAAGTTAACAATGCAGCTAATTTGGCTTGTTTTGAAATTATACAGAATTTTTATCAAGTAATTGATGAGATATTGAGATGTAAATCATTTTCCTTTAACTTAATCTTAGGTGACTTGTTGGCTATGTGTAATAAAATACAACAGCACAAGATTTCCAACAATTGGAAGGCGAATTCCAAATTAAAGTAGGAATGGAATTTCAAATTTCATGTAATTTAAACATGTCTTCCTTGCTCGAACCTTGATTGGAAACATAATCAAATCACACACTTTATTGATATACTATAAAGTAAGTAAAACATGCCAGGGGTTCAATCAAATCACTCTAGCCCCAAAACACCCCTGCGTTGCAACAAGTACAGTAAAAAAACTAATGTACCCTGGTGCCAGAAGGCTCCTCGCTGCATTACCCTTGCATAGGCAAAGAGGCTGTTTGCAAATTCAAACCCATGACCACCCAGTCACCAAGACACAACTTTAACGCTACACCAGGCCTTGCCCTCACAGAAAGTACAGTAAAAGGAAAAAATAAAATAAAGAATACAAATTACAGTTTGTGTTGTCACAAAAAAATATTAATGAATAAAACAAAGAAAAAAAGTGTTCCTACTTTGATTACCTCCAATATCCTTTAAATAGAATTTTAGATCTTGGATTATGGAATTTACAATTAAATTACATGGAACAAAAACCTTACCAGCTTTTCTAGCACAGAACTGTCCTCTCCTTTCATTGAGTCAAGATACTGGAATTTCTTATCTTTCTTATTGATAACTGCCAAGCACCAATGTATCTCTTGATGGATAGGTACAAATATCTGGTAATAACAATAAATCAGATGAAAAATCAGTATGAAAACCAATTGACTTGGCTAGAAGTAAAATGAAAAATTAGTTTAAAAATAATTACTTTATCACATTCAAGCAAACTGTATCCCAATTTCCGTTGACTTGTCCATCTTCTGACAGAGTTGAAATTATAACCTCTTGGACCACTTATTAACTGCAAGAACATTCAACATAAAAACATAAGTTTCTGACCAATATGACTAAATTACAAATATAATAAAATGCATTTCATATGTAAGACATTCAATTTTTTTTCCATCCGTGCCCTGGATGAGGTGTCTCATTTATAATATTATTTTGTGCAAAACATAAAGAATTTGCCAATCAGAAGCACTAGGACACAATGTTGTTAAATAACCATTATAGTGCTGCCATAATGCTATAACGTGGCATTTTTTGACCCCCCTGCCATAGGTAATTTGGGAAGGGAGGCCTGCTATGGTGGTACCATAGGCTGCAATGGCGTGTTTATATGGCAAAATTTTGGCCTTCCACCATATTCTGCCATCCACCATTGATAACCTTGCTAGCAAAATTGGAGAGTGAAAGGTAAAAGGTTAAACTAATAATTAAGAGTCCATGCACTGAGGTTCCATTTATATTATGGAATACAAACATCAGTTGGCAGATGGTCATAATAGGAAATCATCCACTTATAGACCATGCTTTTTAACAGATCCAATCAATTAATTATGCGTAATTTTCATGTCAATTGTGCACATTAAGATTCAGAAAATTTAAATTACAAGGAATCAAACAGTATACAAGTTTCAATTTTTATATGCTTATGGCATAAAAAAATATTATATTAAAGTGACGTCTCATGAGCATGGTATCCATGGAATACAAATTCAATACTACAGGAGAGGTTGTAAAACTCAAAAAAGGAATGAAATATACCATCTTGGTATAAAATATACTGTCTTGGTATAAAGTGGGATGAAAATGGCAGTTTCAATTTTTTTAACTTAATCATTATGGATCAGTGCATGTTGGGAAGTGATTATTTTGGGAACATAATTGCTTTTTGGTTTCAAAAGTTCTCACAGGAAGTTCTCACAGGAAGTTCTCACTGCAGCATTGTTGGATGGGAAATCTCCACCAAGGCTCAGTTATAGGTCCAGAGTGTCAAAACAGACCCCAATAACAGAAAACAATAGCGGAATAATTTTATCCCATTAAGTAAGATTGGCTACATGAGCCACATCACATGATATCATTAAGCTCGGTTGAACCATGAGATCTCTTTCAATAATTACCTCCATAGTGCTTGGTCTCCTTCAACCCCTTTTCACAGAGCTAGAAATCATGCAATCTACTCTCCTAGTAGAGTATCTTTAGTGTGACTTTTGTACATGTCTAAACCACTTACCACCTTAACCAATTTTTCGTTAACTTTTTTCTTGGTACCCATAGACCATAGTAGTCAACCCCGTATTGCAGCATGAAGCAGCCAACTCCTCTTCAACGTGAACAGAACACACCCCAAAGGATATAAACAGAGAGCGACTAGAGAACATTTCAGAGTTCCACCATGCATGGTTAGCTGGAAACTCCACCAAAGAGCCATGGGTTGGTTGGAAACTCCACCGGAGTCTCATGGGTTGGTTGGACACACAGTTGGAAGCTCTGGGTCAGAAGGTTCACGTCAAAGAGAGAAGATACCAGCATCATTTAGCCTTCAAAAGGTATGTGAGTGGAAAATAGGGTCAGATATAATAAAAGGGGGCAAAATCCCAAGATCACACCCCACTTAAACAGCATAAACAGTGTTGTTTGATGGGTGAAAATGGGGAAACAAGGAGGGGGTCATATTTGAGCCAGTAGCTGCCACGATTCACCCCACTAAACTGTAACAAGACATGCTCTGTATAGTGCCAAACCATCACTCTGCATCACTACAGGGCACAATTAACTGCTATGGTTACACCAATATCTTATCGTATACAATCATTTCTATCTTAACTTTTTTTATGCAATCACACATCCATCTTAACATACTCATTTGAGCTATTCCTACTTTTACTCTTGCCCTTTTAAACTCAACATTCACGATCAGAGTATAGCTTGCTGTATAATAATACAATCAAAGCTCTCTTCAAGCTTGGTACATCCTATGTAGTCATAAATAATCCTCGACGTCTTTCTCTAGTTTAAACACTAAGCTTGTATCTAGTGCATGACATCTTTACCAATTTCCCCATCATTTTACAATATCGATTCCAAATACTTGAACTAAGAGATATGGTATGACATCTCCGATTTTTACCTTTAAGTCAGTTTCCTCTTGTTTTGTCAATGACAAAATTTTTTAAAAAATCAGGTGAACAAAGAAACCTTGTGTTCCTCCTTGGGGCAAAGCTGGCATCGAAGTTGCATATTTAAATCTTGGAAAAAAAGTGAAAGATGAAGTCTATTTTCAGGATTTGATAATGAAATAGTGCAAAATTTTTTAATTAAAGAGGACTTCACAGGAGATAAGAGGAGACAGAAGAAATTATTCAGAAACAAATGAAAGTAACTAGAAATAGACTAAAATACTCATTACCATTGGGCCAAGTGTAAATAAGGAGATGATAAACTACACACAGTCATAAAATTTTGAATGTTAGCTTTCTCGACACCTATGCACACACATATATGTTTGTATATAGCACAATATATACAGTATGAGAGTATCAATCAACCAACAGTATACAAGCACAATAATTTTCTGTTTGAAACAAGATTCAAATGATAATAATTTCTTGGTCAACTGTAATGAATACTTCAAGAGGAGGAAAATTGCCCCCTCTCATTAACAATGGTAATCAATCATCTGAGGGTGGAAGGGTTTTTCTAAGTCAACACTAAATAATCATGTGAAGAGGTATTGTACCTTTTTGTAGAAAAAGGTATTGAAAAAATGACATTTCAGAAATTTCTGTGGTTCTCTTTGCTCCCTCTCCTTCAGCAATGCTAGGTACAAATTTATCACCTGCACAGAGGTACATGATCTATCACTGAATTTCATGGTCCAAAAAAGTAAAACCATGACACGGCTAGGTACTAAATTCTTTTCTTCTTTAGAAACTCAACAACAAGTCTACCTCATCATTTAACCATCCAGTCGGCCTAAGGCACTGAAGCTTTTCTCCCGTGATCTCAAGGTTAGAATTCTCATGGGTAACCAAGATCCTCCACCTGCTTAAGCAAGCACTCAATGAGATACAATACGGATTAAACTCTCCCTTGTAACATATAGCCAAATCATCAAATCATACCAGTTGGCAGAAAAGGCACGGTCAACCTCATCCTCTTCCTCATTTGTAAGAGCAACAAAAGGCTCTTGCGGCACTTCCTGCTCCTGAAAGCCATAGCAACACACTGGGTAAATTGCACTAACAGTTACCCTTTTTCTCATTCTTCAATCAACCACACCAATCCAATGCTACACATTAATACCAAAAATTAAACATAACTACCGTCTCGTGTTTCAATTTCCTATTCCTAGCAGTAATTACAACAATACCAGTCCTCTCACTTTACTTCTTCCCTTTTCCAAAATTCCCACTGAAAATGGAGAAAACAACAAAAATCCGTTCACAAGAAACAAAATGAAAACAAAAAATGACATTCTTATTCTTTTAATAAAAATTAACCAATTCCATAAACAAAACACGCCCCATAAAAGAACAAACCACTATCAAGAAACAAAAATAACACTAAACAACCAAACACACAACAAAGATGGGTGATTGCTAAATGATAAACAAGTCATCATAATCACCTGAACCAACTCCTTCGGCCGCGACAAATTGTAGTAGTCCCTACGCGTCTCATTCAGCTTAATCTCAAAATTCAAGCTCTGAAGCCTGCCACTTCTCCTCCCAACATCCTCAAGCAACTTCTTATACACTTGAATACTGTCCAAATCACGGCGCGTCTCAGAACCCCACACCTTCCCTCCACTCGCCACCTTCAACTCCGCATTCGTCAACTCCGAATCAATCGTCAGCGTTGACTGTGACTGCTGCTGAACCCTAACCTTGTCACCATCCCCACGCGCCTCTCCCACACTCGAATCCTCGCGAGGCTCTTCACTCTCCGCGTCCACCTCAAACACCTCCTTCCCCTTCTCCACCACGAACCTGCACTTCGCCAACGCCAAACGCTTCGTCTTGTAGTAATTCGCGGCCAGAACGTTCCCCATGGGGTCGCTGGCACTAGCACTAACACTAACCCTAGTAGCAAGTTCAAACTTTCGCGGCCGGCACGGCGCGTGAACCTCCCTCGCCAACGGAGCGTGAACCTCCGGATACCGGGAGAGTCTGGAGACAGCGCTGGTTGTGGACGGAGGAACGGGTTTGGTCGAGAATTTGGCGCGTTTCCTGGTGGAATCGGAATTGGTGTGGTCTACGTGCATGCATTCTTCGGGGCGCTTACGGTTTATCACACCCATTGATTGATGGAATTGGGAATTTGCAGTGATTGAAGCATATCCAGCACAACAATTTGGGGAATTAGGGTTTCTTCTGTGATGAATGGAAAAAACAACCAAAAGCCTACATAAATAGCGCGTGTTTGGTTATGTATACCACATGCAGTAGACTGGGCGGGTTCGTTTGAATGAAGCCACAGAAATTGGTGTTCTCTTCAGACTTCAGTTACTTCATAAATCATATATATATATATATATTAGTACTCTGAGAAAATAAGGTTTTGGCTTTTGAAATGAACAAAAAAGATAAATAATTGTAGAAAATGTAGCACAAAATTCAAATTTTGTCTTTTTTTCTTCTTCTAAAGGTGCCAAGGTGAGGTATCCTTCTCAGCCTCCTCGTCACGTTCAAAAAGCAATTCGGTTTCTTTACATAAAATAATAAATAATTTTGATCATTAATACAAAAAAAGTGAAGTGTACGGACTTTTTAGTAACGATAAAATACTTATGATTTTTAAAAAATATGAGACTCACATAAAAATATTCTGCACAAACCTGCAAAAAATACGAAAAAAGATCAGTAACTGAGTTTTAATTATGATGTTCATTGCCTTTTTCGCTTAACACTTACTCGTTTATATAAAGAAAAAAGAGAAATTATATTACTTTAAGGAGACGTTTAATAGGGAAGAATTTTTTTATTTTTCCATGAATTTTCAATTAGAAAACTTGGTTTTCCATGTTTGAAATGTGTTTGAAAAAAAATATTTTCAGAAAATTATGTTTTTTAGGAAAAAAAAAACATTAAAAGCGTTGGAAATCTAACTTTTGCATTTAGGAAAAAAAATTTAATTATATAAAAATATAATATTATCCTCCTTCAACACGTATTTTGATAATTATTTATTATTATTATTATTATTACTATTTTGAAAAGTGCCCATATGCTAAAATTATATGCCAAATACATTACACTTGAAATATAATGGTCAGTGCTTTTAGCAAGCAAAGCTTATGTAAACTACTATTTTGTAAGATATTTTATATAACTATCAGCAAGTGCAAAGGTGGAAAAAAAAAATGTTAGTGCTGGATTTAGTGAATGATCTGCATTTTTTTAACTAATAACAAATATTTGTACCAAAATTAGCAATCACAATTGTGTGTGTATATATATATATATATTAAAAAAATAAATTAACTAAGTATCATATTTATAATAAAATTTAAGTTAAAAAATATTTAACAAAATTATTTTAAAAAAACTATAGACCCAAAAAAGTTTTGATGCAACCAAACATAATTTT
>JAMLFT010002906.1:0-23626 GCA_026544285.1 Pachyrhizus erosus | reverse complement strand
AAAATTATTATTGTTTGTGAAATATATTTCAAAATAAATTCTTTTTAAAAAATATTCATAAATAATAATATAATTTTTAATATTAAAATAATCAGAAATAATATTTAATTATTACAATTATATAATAAATAACATGTTTTTAATTAATATAAAAATATCAAAATTATATATTAAATAGTATTAATGTAAGCAATTAAATTCTTCATTAAATACAATTGTTACAAAAAGAAAAATACACCTAATTAATGACTATTATAAAATTAACGTTTTGATCAATGATTAACAATGGTTCAAGTCTTCTTTATTATATATATATATATACTAATACTATAAAATATTGTTTACACAATCATTTAATTATAAATTATTATATATGATAAAATTATTAATTTTATAATAATTATTTTAAAAGTCATACTAATAATAATTTTTTATTGATTAAAATTACAGTTTTTTTCACCCTATAAATGCATGCTTATCAAACTCTTGTTTTATTCCCACAATTGATAACTAATTCTAAAATTTCACAAATAAAATATATTTGTTATTATAATCAATGTGAAAATCCTTTTATCCAACCAAAATTATTCAAATATTATCACACAAGACTTAAAACAAATTTTCACCTTCAACATAATGATGATCAACACCAATTGGGTTGTGAATTTTGAGGAGTGCTCTAGTTTTCAAAGTCGATGGATACAATTTTAATGGAAGAAATTTGATGGTGTTTCCAACAAATGGTAGGATTTTTATAAGAAAATATTTCAATGTCCAAGTTAGGACAATTTTCGAAAAAGTTGTGAAAGGAAAGAAAAAAAAAACGTCATACCTTGGAAGGGATTTGCCTTTGCTACTTGTAGGCGATGAGTTTGATGGAATTTAGTCAATTGATGTCATCAACTAGACATCATAACAGAAGAGAAATGACAATGGACACTCCAGTACTATTTAACACCTAAAGAGAAAAAAAAAGAAAAAATATAGAAAAAAATAGATAATATAATGTGATAAAAACAGAAAAAAAAGTGTTTGATATATACAGAGTTGTCTGTATATCCATTCCTCACAAGATAAACTTGCATTAATTAGGTTCTATATGGTTTACACCCAATTTTCATGTTTTGCATATACTGAGCAACAAGTAATGTTACTTTTACCAACTATGGCTCCCTTGATGGACATCATTGTTTAGTGAAGTAGCCTTCAATATTGACATGAAATAACTTAAAAACATATTGAGAGACTTTTTTTTTTTTTATGAGAGCTATGCATTAGATTTTAAACTTTTTACTTTATAAAAACTAATAATAAATAAATTTTTATTAATGAACCTAAAACTTAAATTTTATGAGCCTTACCCTTTGGTCGGCCATATCTTGAATAGTAACATGACTGTTCGATGCTCTTCTGCCTAAAAGTAATAGAGCCCCTCTACTCTCTTTCAACACTTCATATCAATCGTAGGTTTTGATCAATCATGCTCTACATAGTTGGCCATATCTGGTGGATATCCATGCTTTTGATAACAAGTTTCTATTGTCTAGCCAACCTTCCTATAATATGCACAAATCTTGCTATTGTAATTGCCTTTATCTCTTCCTCCTCTATAAAGTCGTTGCCATCTAAGGATTCATCTGTATCATCTAACCCATACTACCTTTCATTTGCAAAACCATATAAGGAGAATGTTTCTGTTTAGCCTTTCCAAGATATAAAAGGGGTGACGGTTTTTTACATTCTGAAAAAGGCTAATTCAGAATGTAAAATTATATTCCGAATTAGCCTATTCAAAATATGAAAATGGTACAAGAAGAAATTTGCGGAGTACAGAAAGAAACAATCCCATAATGAATACTCAGTCATGTTGGGTAATGGATCCATCAACAAAATCTGACCTCAACGTCCCAAAATTTTCATTCAACCTCGCAGGGAACTAATGACAGTCTTTCTTTTTAGATTTCTTCGCAGCATCATAGCCTCACATGAGCTTCTCACTGCACATGTGCATTGAAGGATGGGCTTGGAAGATAACCAACTCCTCCCAGAGTACCTTCATTTCGGTTTCTTGAAATCAGAGTTATTGCTAGAGTTCAGTAACTCGAATTATATCACCTTGTGAGAATCACTCCCTCAAATCTTTCTCAAGCTCTATAGTGTTGTGTGTTAATGCAGCTTTCCAACATTTAGACTTTTTATATAAAAAATTTTATATTATTATCCAATTTCATCTTAAACTTCGCACAATGAGGCACCTAATTAAGTACTTCAGCTTAGATTCCACATCATATCAAATGACATCAAGTTACCTTGCATCTACCATGCAACAAACATCATACAAATCATACAATAATAGGCACTTCTTAAATAACCAGCCAGGTTGAACACCAGTACAAACAGTAATGTTGAATATTTAATTTTTTGAACATAACCATGTAAAGAGACAGAGCCTGATTGTCTATGCTTTTGAACCTCTTTCAAAGCTTGGCAATTAGCCCATTCTGAATAGGCTTGGCAGGCAAGCCATTCTCCTTATCATCCAAATCACCTGGGTTTGGTGGAACATCTACAGCAGGCGAGCAATTGAAAAACCCATGTGGCTGCATTATAAAATGCATGAATACAACTAGTATTAGCTTGTTTTCAAGTAAACATCTTTGTTCCATATGAATCAAGTGTTTTAATTTAGGTGGCATGGATAAGTGTTAGCAAGACACTAATTAACACATTCCTTCTAACAAATACACAATCAACTATTGGTTAAAATATTAACTACAAAATCAAGAGACTCGTTAAATTAGAAATGAAACCCACGAAAATTTATTATTTTAAATAAATTTCAGCTAATAATGATGTGTTATTAGCATTTCTCTAATATTGTATAGTTGAGTGAAAAGTGTTTCAGTATGAATCTCATTTGAAATTCACAAAGCTAAAGTCGTAAATTAATAGTGAATAGCGTACCATAAGCATGAAACCAATGCGTTCCACAGGCATAACAGGCCAGTCTTCCAATCGAGGAATGTGTGTCACTCCAAATACGTACCTGGAACATTTCCATCAAATAAGTTGACATGTGATAAAAATAAATAACCACAGAACTAAGAACCTAAGACAAAATTATCAGTCATTGATGGCATTTCAGCTACTATTTCTAAGCACCACTGCATATTTACGTTTGCAATAGAAAAGGGTATTGGAGGAGCAGCATGCATAAAGCAAGTATAATAGTACACACTATATTATAGGTCTTTTTTACCATATATTAATATCAAATTAACAAATTAAAGTCATGAATAAAATGATTTATCAATTCAGAATTTTTTTGATTTTGGTTACTTGTTCAAAGTGCAATTTCATGTAAGTAAATGAAATTTGCAATATATGTAAACAAGAATTTAATATACATTCAGTGTAAAAACTTTTACACTTAGTAGGACTTTTAAGGTAATTATAATAAAATTTAACAAATTTACCATACATGAGTTTCTAATTGAGTGCAAGTGTAAAACTATTTTACACTGTTAGTATATAACTTATTTTCTCTATAAACAAATCAACCCCAGATTGTTATAAGTTCTTTCTCAATATTATTTAGATAAAATTTGTAATATTAAACTGGTCAAGTAGAAGGTATCATCTCACTAGAAGAATTGAATGAACTAACCACAGAACTACATCAGCTTCCTCCAGTGATCGGTTTTGCTTAACCCATGTAACCAAACCCTCTCCAACGCGTGGATTTTGATTAGGGAACTCTCCTCCGGGATGCATTTCATCGCGTGCATAAGGAGTAACCCAAAGGTTGTGTTTCAAGAAAGCTGCTCTTCTCAAAAACTTGGCCTCTGAGCCAGCTAAAGGTAAACAATTTGAGCCAGGTACTAGCTTGTAACCAGTTAGATGCCCAGTTCGGTTTACAGTCCTTGTGTTCCTAACCTAAAATGTACTATAGTGTAAGATATATAAAGTTTGTTCAAACTAGCAAATAATCTCAACATTTAAAAATATAACTATTGACATATTGAATACGCCTGTGGGAAATATATGCCTTTGGAAATTTGGAAACAGTAAGTATAAAAAAAAGGGCTGACAAAAAAGCTTAACATAAACACATTCCTATGTTAACACAGATTCATGATTTTCAAAAAATTATAAGCATCCTGGAACACAGTATAGATCTATAAGAAAAATTGTTACAATTAATAGCCTAAAGTTTCTCAATATGTGGAGCCCACAATACCAGTGGTTGGACATCTTAAATCACTCATTACTCGAATCATGCAATCTCACAAACAATAGAAAAAAAACTTATCAATTTTTTCAATTTATGTAAATAAATTTAACAGATATGTAGCATAAATAGTACTGTGCAATGTCCTTCATAACTTACAGAGCAGAAGCAGCATAAAACAGCAGCCAGATTTGAAAATTATAGATTGTCCCTGCTACAACATCTAAAGTGGACAGTGACAGCAGAAATATTCACCCAGGGAAAAATTTAATATCTGAATATTTTTTTTCCTGGGGGAGGGGGTTTAAAATTCAGTAAGAACTTACAATCCAATGACGAGCAGATAAAGGATCACAATCACGCATTGCTTCCAATTCTGATTTAAGCAATTTTTCCTCAGCAAAAAATGCATTGTTATGAACATTATTGTCTCCTGGCTCTTCAACTTTGACATTCACCTCAACGACCTGGGCAGAGAGGGAAGATATGACTTATACTTGATGAATTCTAGCTTTATGATGGAAGAGGAAGACATTTATATCAAAAAGGACTGTAGAATCAATGAACTACTAAGTCATAAAATCAGGAACCCAACAGGGAAAATCAACAGGTAAAAGAACAGAAACCTCATGCAGCCATGGTAGCAATGTCAAACATTTAGATTATGGTAGTTAGTAGTTAAAAAGACATAATGAAAAGAGAAACTACTAATCACTGTTAATACATGGTACTCTTTTGAAAGACAAAAATTATGGACAGCTCATTTTCTGGCTATAGAATGCAAGACACCTAATTGTATTCCATGCTATTGTTACTATTACAAGATTTAGGTCAGGTGGGGGTGAAGAAAAATTGCCTTTTGCATTAAAGACCCTGCCCACTTGAAAATGAAATAGCATGCTAACCTGATTAAATGCTTCACCAGGCTTGCAATCTACTGCCATGTCCATACGAGCA
This sequence comes from Pachyrhizus erosus, assembly GCA_026544285.1. Classification (NCBI taxonomy): domain Eukaryota; kingdom Viridiplantae; phylum Streptophyta; class Magnoliopsida; order Fabales; family Fabaceae; genus Pachyrhizus; species Pachyrhizus erosus. Next base: position 18,438 of record JAMLFT010002906.1, on the reverse strand, counting down.
ACAAAAAAATGTTGGTGGACAGGTGCATATAGTCCTGGTGCAATGGTTGTGCCATATTTTCGAGTTTCACCTGGTTGCAGTGCTCCTAAGCTGAGAATTCCTGTGAGCTTGACCTCTGCTTCTATTTTTCCATCCTGCAGGAAGGAAAAAAATAAATAAAGAATTAGAGTCAACAAACTAGAATGCTTGAAGTTTAATCATTTAAATCAGCAGCAGCCTTAAATAAGGAATGCAATTTGGAATATCAGATGAGAAAAAATCATAGATTTAATATACATGCAATTAAAATTAATAAAGGGCATATCCCTTTGCAATACAATGTAATGATGCAAGCAATAATCCAACTCCCTTTCTGATTTAGTTGCTACTTGCTAGGGAAACATAACATGACCTCTCAGTATTCTATACACAAACTAACTGCCTGAGATACTTGTATGTATTTAAACAAAAGGACGTGTATATCATTAGGCATCAAAATAGCTGATGGTTCTACTAATATCATTCAACAGACTCAGATAAATGCATGGATATTTAACTTGCCTGATAAAAGTGCCAGAAAAATCCATATTCATAGTTAGCCACAGTGCATATAAAAGACACTGTTAGCCTTCTAGAGCGTCGAACTTCAGCCAAACCTGTTCTCCAATCTTGATGCTTCCATAAAATACCATGATCTTCTTCATGCAAGCAAACACAGTTCTCAATTGTTTCAACACCTCCATAGAAGTTTGTGAAGTGTGCATCAAAGTATTTGATATAGCCTAAACAATCACAGCCCTGAAACAATGATATTATGCAAAACAAATTAAAATTCATCTACATTGAGAAAGGAGGAAAAATAAAGACAAGAGTGACTGGAATATAAGCAAATGCATTTACCTTCTTGAGAGAATGAGCATTTTTACCTAGGCCATCTTCCCCAGCATCAAAAGCATTTTTCCTATAGTGAGGATCATTAGGATCTCCATATGGGACCACCATCTCAACAAAGCTCAATCTATGGACCACGGGTCTTCGTCCCCGGCTTCCATCAATATAGGCTACTGAATGAATAACCAAACCCTCCCTAGGAGTGAATCCAATACGAAAATTCCACTACAAAAATGATCAATCTGTTTTAGCAATCCTCAATATGGATGACATAATGTAGTTTTGGAAAATATACTTAAGACAAACAACCACCTTCTGCCATTCAATGAAGTGCCCATTAACACGAAAACTGGGACCTTCAGGCTGAATAATCTGTAAAGGTTTCACATCACTTCGGTCAACTCCTCCTCGGGTTTCACCAGAAGTATAATTTCTTAGTGGATCAGCAGGAGGAAGGGGAACAAGTTTACAGTCTTCAAATTCAAGAACAACCATATTTTGCATATCAACAAGTACATGGATTCCCTCAACTGGACGGGCATAGCCATTTTCCATGGGGCAGTCACTTTCAGTCCTACAAAAGATTAGTGGTTTAGCAAGTCTTCGGCTAGGAGCGTCAACTTCACTATGATATCCAGCACACCTACAAGTTTCAATGCCACAAGTATTAGACGGAACAAGACATAGCTTAAATAAATTCTCATAATATGTCAATCAAATCATCTTGAAGCAGTAACTAACCAGGGATCCACCATCACGAGATCCATATCCTCAATCCCTCTCTTCTTCATTGCCTCACGAAACGGAGGAAAGTCCTTTACAACAGCTTCACACTCAGCATACTCCACAGCATCCTATAGGTGCAGAGAGAACAGCATAAACAATGTTGATTTGAAAATAATTGAAAGTAAGAACTTGAAAGTCAATGTAGCAGTTGCAGTAATTATCATAATTTGGTAATTAGGATTTTTATTGACAATTAGGGTATTCAATTTGGATACTTGTAATCTTGTAAGTTAGGATTTTATCCTTAGTTTGGAAGGGGATATTCCTATCCCAGTTTCTTTCTTCTTTCAATATTACTTAATTTTAGAAAATAGTTTGTGTAGAAGACTACAAACATCCCTCCTTTTGCAAATTGAGGTGTTTCTTACTTGATTATTAACTGAATAATGTTCATAATTGTTAATGAGTTTGGTTATTTTGTTTTACACCAATTAGCCTAAAATGTAACCATGTGTAAGTTAATTGCATGAAATGAGTAAATGATATAATTTTTTGCCGTTGTGTGTATGAAATTCTAAGTGAAATTACAATGCAAGTCTACAAACATGTTGTTTCTGAATTCACCCACTATTTTTGTCACCAAAAACTAACGTTAGTTCTAATTGCAGTAATGTCATACAATAGAAGACGAAACATGATTGTGCCAACAATTTCTTCGGATTGACCAAGAACAATCTTATAGGAAGTGGCTCGGATTCTCTCTCATGTCCTCATACAAGTATTTGCAAAGCCATTTAAATTCTGCGAGATAAACAAAGTCACAGCACAAAGTAATATAAAACTAAGAAAGTACCAATGGCTTCTTAAGTTAATGTTCAGTGTGACTTCCGTTCTTTAAGCAAGTCATGCAAGTTATAGCAAAACCATTCAAATTCTAAAAGGGAACCAAGTTACAAACTTCTACATAGAAAAATTGGAAAAGAAAAATGTAAATAGTTTAACAATCAATTAGGATGGGGATGAGGAGGACTCTAAAAATCCTAATAAGCATCACCATTTTAAGAAGGAATAAAAATTAAAGGAGTAAGTATCTATTCACCATTGGAGGTTGGACATCTGGAACAACTGTAGATGAAATCACTTTGCCCCTATGGTGTCCACCTCGAGTTGCTGCATGAACTTCTCTAAGTTCAACAATCCATATGCTTGTCTCATTTGACTTTTTATTGTAAACAACTAGTCTTGCTTTCCTTGGAGGAAGTTTAGTTGGAATCACAGGTCCACCTTTTGTCCTGGGGAGAAGTGATGGTTGGAAAGGAGGGAAGAAATATGCATCTGCTAATGCAACAACTTGCTTTTCTGGTTCTACCAGGTTTACTTCAATAAAGCGCATGCTATCCCTCACCTAACAAGATAATCAAAGAACGTCATCAACATGCAGAAACAGTAACATGGAGTGGTTATAGCTTGATGGGCAATCCTAACACAGCTTTGCCATTACTTGGTAGCAAACCCAAGCAAAATGAGTTATGTACCTCAGGTGTTGCTCCAGCTGCTCGAACAGTTGCTACAGCTACTGATATTTCAGCAGCAGATAGTGGATCCAAAGGGTGACTGGTTTGAGCTCTCACCATGAGTGTGATACCTAAGTCAAAAAGAATAGTTCTTCAACTTTAGACACAAGAAGAAACTTCATTAAGGAGATATGACCAGATAAACTAGGCAGATGATAAGAAAAACAGAAAAGACTAAGAACAACAAAAATGGCAAAGCCATACTGGGCATAAAACCCAATAAACAACAAGAGAAACAAAGTTGAAGTATCCGTGAGCAAAATACCACAGTGAAACTAAAAGCATAATTCTATCCTCGTAGAAATTGGGGGAATTAAAAGCACATAGATTCCTTATGCTGACCTTTAATGCAAACTTTTAGTACATAGATTACTGAAGCGAAACTCCAATTTTGATTGAAAGACAGTACCAAAAGCACACAAGGATATACATCTAAGTTTTGTCTTTATAAAAACACCCTTAATATAATACTCCTAGCCCTCCCCAAGCAGACACATCAAAGGACTTAATAAACTACAGATTGTCATAGAAGAACTTATCCACTGCTATCCTGCTATCCAAATTAAGAGCATAGGTTGATTATTAGCGAGGAAAAAGAAAAAAAAAAAAAAAACTCTCTCTTTATGCAATTAAAGGAAACATGGCGATTCCTTCAAGTTCTCCTTCATGATAAGTTGAAAATTCTAATAATTCTTCCACCAGTATAAAGAGGAGTCAAAATAAAAACAAAGCACGGAATTGACACAAAAATACAAAAAATCCAAAAAGAAAAAAGATTAGGATAGAGAAGGCGCAGAGTACCGTGAAAATGAAATGAAATCTGGAGTCAGATAATTAGAATAAAGGAAGACAAATAAACAACTTAAAGATAACAGTCAGATAGAGCAGGATCAATCATGTATGCAAGCAACAAAAGGAGTGAGTAAAGTGTACTTTATAACAGATAGTTAAATTTAAATAAAAATTGGAGTCAGAAAATCATCATAAAGAAAAGGATAAGTCAAAGATAGAACCACTTTGACATGACTGACTAACTTGTTTATTCAAACCATTCTAAAAGGAAAAAGAAAAAAGAAAAGAAAAGAAAAGAAAAGAAAAAAGAACCTTTGGCAGAAGCGGTTTTAGGAGGCGGATCGATGGCGGAAATGAAGGTGGCAACGGAGGGTCGTTGTTGTTGTGATTGTTGTTGTTGGGGTGCTGAAGAAGAAGAAGATGCAGCGTTGTTATTTTGCGTGGCGCAACATGGCGTCGTTTTTTCCTGAGCTGTGGCCATTGCAAAGGGTTAGCAAGCTCAGCGAAGTAAATTCCACTGTAATATTCCACTGACATACAGCAAGAATGCCAGTTGTTTCTACTCTTTCTTGCTGCCACCGCCGCCACCACCACTACCAACTCACACACACAAGGTATGTGTGGTATGTGTGTATGCAAGTATCTTAAAGAAAAGCAAAATAGGTTTTTCTTTTATATATATATATATTTATTATGAAGAGAGAATTGATGCTTTTGAGCTTTTCCAATGGGAGAGGAAAGCGATGGGATGGGGAGTGGGAACTGACTGACTTAGTGGAGTTTGGTAAATCCAAAATTGTTAATTTAATTAATTAGTTAATAAATAAATAAATAAATAAATAAAATAATTAATTAATTAATTAATGATTTTCATTGATGGATAGAGATGAATGATGGATGAGTAATGAGGGATATATTAATGGCAAGAGGGATGAGTGAAGAGGGAAGGTAGGTGGAGGTGGGGAAGAGAGGAGCGTCACCTCAGGGAAAGCGACAAGGTTGCCAAATAAGCAGCAGATCAGCCACCATTGAAAGTGATGCAACAGAAACACACCTAGACTCGGACGGAACATGTAACTGAAATTACATGAAAGATTCACTTCTCACCTATTTTCTTTTCTAAATTCTTTATGGGAACTAAATTTATTTCAAAAAATATTGCACTTGTTTCAAATTTTAAAAAGAGTGACAGTAATGTATTTTTTTTAACATAAATTTTATTACAAAATAAGAAAAAATACTTAATTAAATCAAGACCAGGACTACCATAATTGGTAGATAGCTACATTTTTTTAAGTACGTTGATAGAATGTTATATTATTTGCTTGTACATAAAGAAGATTTTATTGAAAAAATAAAACTTATTTCAATGATTTTTATGTCTCACTAGATTAATCTAATGACTTTTCACTATCACGATACTTTAGTTTTAATAAAAAAAATAAAATCTACTAAAATTTAAGATTTTTAATAAATTTTAGTAAAAAAAAAATGAATTGCTAATGTTTTTAACTTAAAATAATGTTACCTTTTTTAACTTTTTATTTTTATTTTGTGATTGAACTTATTAGTTAGGTAAAATAATAAACAAATTATTAAAACGAGATAATTTTAACATGCATTATTAAGTTGGGGTGGTTGTTATTATTAGGGGTGAATAAATTGGCTTGATTCAACCCAAAATTGCTTAAAAAAAATTGATTTTAGGTGGGTTTGAACAAGCCCACAAGTTTGTTGAGTCTCAAAATCAATTTTAAAAGGGTTTATTCAAGTGGATTTGAGGTTGTGATTTTGAGACCATTAAAACCTAATTGTTCAACATAGTGTGAGTATAATATAGTTATTATAATTTGAGTGCTAAGACTTGAGAGGTTTAAGACCAAGCCTTGTGTAACACCTCCTTCCAGTTTAGTGTAGCAGTATATACTTACACAACTCATATCCAAATTTCAAACAACTTAGTAAGTGTTTAAGTGAATAACCTTGTTTTTCTTTTATTTGTTTTTTTTCGCCTTTGAAACCTAAGATGTTAAGTTGTCTCACCTTTCAGTTATTCTAAGACTTTAAGCCATTGAGTCTCATTTTGTTGGTAATCAAAACACTAAACAAAGCTTGTCACACTAATCTCAATTATTTATGAGTTTGAGTCTCATTGTTTTCTCCTTCCTATCAATTGAATCTTGGTTTTTGTCTCTTTTTTAGGTTTTCTACCTCTTTGTTGTTTTAAATTTCTTCTCTTGTATGATTTTTTGTTTTACTGTGATTCATTTTTATATTCATTTTAGAAGATTGTTTGATGAGAAAATGAGAAACTACACTTTGTAAAATTGAAGACATAAGATTTTCTTGTGGTTAAAGCATGTTTTTTTGGTAACCTATGTTTCTTTTTTTTATTCTTCTTACTATTTTTGAACCCACTAGAAATGTTATAATGCTTTGAATACTTTTAATTTATTTTCTTACTTTGTTTAGCAATTGGTTCATGTATATAACTTATCTTTCATTGAAATTAACTTTCCTACTTTGTTTGGTTATTGATTCATGTACATAACTTACCTTTCATTAAAATTAATGTATGACAGAATTATTATATTACCATTTAATGTACGATAGAAAAGGGGGTGTTTTTCACTACTCTTGTCGAGTGATGTTATTGTGATATGTAATAGTATTTTCAATTTTCAAACATCTCTTTTTGTGCTTTGTTATGTTATAGTCTATTGATGAATGCTTGTCACTTGCATAATTGATTTTGTTATAATTCCAATAAAGAGATTTTTAGAATGCGAAATATGCATGTTGTGTCATATTTTAACATTGATTCAACTTTGTTGTCACTAAAGACAAAGATAATGTTTGACCCTAAAAAAATCTTATAATTTTGATGATAACAAAAATATTAAAATTTGATATGCTAATAAGTTTTGATGAATTATGTAGACAACTTAAGTTTCTAAAACACATAAAGGTAATGTTCTGAACTTAGACGTGAAAACTCATTTTAATTGAACAAGCATCCAACATGCTATTTAGGACATGCGTCCAAAGATTTTTATTTATAAAAATACTAAGAGTCCAACATGCTACTTAACAAATTTGACGTCTAATGTTGTTTTCAAGAAAGTAAAGGTTAAACATCCAAAGCGTAACCTTCTATCATCCAAAGCATAACAAAAACAAAGACTAATTTCTATATACATTTAAAGTTTTCCTTAAATATGCTTAGTCATGAAAGTTGAAACTTTCATGTTTTAAATGTCTATAGTCTTTGTACTTATATTTTGTGCATTTGTTCATTCTTATTGTTTTTCATATGTTTATACTAATGTTTGAATTTTAAGCATTAAATGGAAAGTAAAAAACATCTTAATAATAAGTAAAATCTCTGATAAAAAAAAGTTATCCTTGAGTCTAGAGTTTGACCAAGGAAAAGACTGAAGTAATAATTTGCATAAAAGGAATGTAACTTTAGAAGTTGTGTCAGCGAATTTTAGGAAAAAAAGGACAATTTATTTTCTCTCTCATATGACAAAAATGTCACATTAAGGAAGAAACATGACTAAAGTTTTCATACATTAAATAAAGCATTAGAACGAGAAGTATTTTAAAGATGTTATCTCACAACGAATATCTTTTCATGAAAGTTATATATAAAGATCATGTTATGAAGATTGAAGAGGTTAATGAAACTAATTTTGCATATGAATTTTCTTTGCTTTGAACCTCTTGAATGACCTTTTCTTGAGATAAAAAAAACCCTTTATGCTTAATTATTTGTATATCCTTAACTTTGCTATGTAGTTTTTCAATTATGCTCCATCTGTATATCCTCACAAATGTGAGTTGTTGTATTTTATTTCTACCTATAAGGTTGTGAAAGTCAAGAGTGACTTAATGAACAAATAATATTTAGGTGTTGCTTAATTTGAGATATTTAAGTTGTAGCTAGAAGTGACAACAAAAAATACTTGGGTCATGGATATTAGGAATGACACGTAGAATACTTATTGTAGGCAGAAGTGATGGTAGGAATACTTGTTGTAACCTAAAGTTGGTTTGTGGAAGTCTTATAAGGTTGAAGGAGAACTAAATGTAGTTCAAGGTTAAGTAAACTAGTATACACATATATTCTTCTATTTTCTTGTTGTGTTTGCCTTGCATTTTAAACGTCCAAAGATTTCAATTTTATTTCATTCTTAAATATGTTTTTCAAAAGGGTTTACAATTTTTTTTTTTAAGAAAAGTCACACACACATTATTCAACATTTTTTTAATATGTTTTTAATCCTTTAAATATTACACAAACAATCATTTAGATGACCTTGTTGCTTTCATACTTATGGTTATTTGGAATCTGAATATTGAATTAAGTAAAAATCTTAATTAGAATCATGCAACTTTAGAGTTGAGACTAAAGTACTTACTTAGTATACTTATTACTTAATATATGAAAATATAAAATAAATCATGCTTATGATTTTCTAAAATATTGAATATGATATTTGAATATTGACCTAAGTAAATAAAATCATTTAGCCCTCACTGCTTTCATGTTTATGGTTATTTAAAATTTGCACTCTACAAATAATTAGCCTTTGTTTTCTCATTTATTACTTATTCAATCTCAATCAAGACCTTAATGAAGTAAGTTGTAGTGAGAAAGCTCCAGGTAACAATTGGTTAAAACTAATATGCTTTTTGTAGTTTTTTTTACTTAAGTATAATTATAAAAAAATTGAAAATACTTATTTTTATGCATTCCTTCATAGATTATCCTTGACACTTTTTACTTTTTTTTATGTGAATCTGCTCGGTTATAATTTTTGGATGGATTTTATGTACTAATTTGCAATGTTTGTTCTTCAATGCCTATTATGCACTTTCATGACATTTCTCATATGTATCAAATTGGTTTCATGGTGATGTTTAACAAATTATTGTTGATTACACAATTTTACTCTTTAACCTCAAAGAATTAAATTATGAAATAATGTCAATTTACAATAGTGAGTATATTCCTTGTGTTATTGAATAAAATGCAATCCATTTGTATAAATTTTACCTTGTTCTTATATTAAATAGACACATAATTATATATTAAATGTCTTATTATTCACTTTTGTTGTGACTTGATCATGAATCTAATGCTAATTAAAGTTTGTTATTTTATTGGAGCAATTGGTATTTAGGATAGACATACTTGATCTATCATGTAATGTTTGCTTAGTGAACAACTAAATGGTAATCCTTTTGTAATTGTAGTGTAATGAAACTTGATTTTCTTCTTGCAATATTGAGTGTGTTGGTAGCTTCAAGTTGCCTTTCTATTGTATATTTAATTACCTATTCTAAGTGTTTTCTCTTATAAATATCAAAAATAAGATTTCTATTAAATTTTAGCTATCAAGATGTGAAAAGTATGAGGTCAAGAATGGAACCTAAACTAGTTTCTAAGGATGAAATAACACAAATATTCATCAAGTAATTTTATTTTCACTTCAAGAAATTATGTTATTTTTTTTAAGGAAAAAATGTTATCAATGTTTTTATACTTAGTTATATTGACAAATTTAGTTCTCTAATTTTAAAGCAACTATAAGAGTTTTCATTCATTTATTAACTAGAAGTGAAATGTTTTATTATCCTTCTTAAAGTATTCAATTATTAAGCCTTTTTTTAGTTAATTATATATTGTTTATTGGGACAATTGCATCATTTTCCTCTCTTAATTGTACACATGTTAATAGTGATAGAGGAAAATCCTTGGATTATACTAAAGTTAACTAGTTTATTGTGTACTCCTTGTCAGATGCTTGTTGTTTGAATTGATAGATTATTCCATACATAATTCATGTAAGCCTTTTCAATCATTTTGTTTTGAAACCAAAGCTTTTGGTTAGATTTATATAATTATATAATTTGTATGGTGTGCTTATTTTTTGCCATTTGATCATTGACACTTAGCAGGTGTGCAACAATTATGAATTATGTATTGTAGCACAGGTCAAAGTATTGATACAATGACATTTGGTGATGTTGGGTTTGTTTAGGATGTTTGTGAGTTTTTTATTTTTGGTTTTCAAATACAATTTTAAAATAAAACACATTTGACAAAAATGGAGTTGAAATAATTTTTAATTCAATTTCAAAATGCTTTTACATTCATTTTCAAAACCAAGAATTGTGTTTTTGTAAATTCGATTTTTTAATTTTAAAAATAAACTCACTACTTTTAGAAATAATCTTTCACATCACTACAACCACTGTCACCACCATTACCACCATCAATCTCCCACCGTTATTGTTGTCACTACTCCTACTACCATTGTCACCTCGTAACTGTTGTTACCATCACCATCATCATTATTGTCGCTATTACTGTCACCACCTCTACTATCATTAGTGTCATCATCGTCACCACTACCACTACTCTTATCACCATCACTCACCAACATTATCACCATACCGCCATCAACACAATCACCTACTACCACCACATTATTATCACTATTACTACCATTGTTACCTCGTAGTTGTTGTCACCATTACCATTATCATCGTTGTCGTTGCTAGTTTCACCACCTCTATTATCATTAGTGTCATCATCACTACCACTAATACTACTTCTATCACCATCAACACCACTACCATTAGCCATTACCCTCATTGTCTTCACCACCACTACACAGTACCATCATTAATACCATCACCTATTACCACCACATTATTATCACTACTACTACTATTGTCACCTCGTAGTTGTTGCCACCACTACCATCATCATCGTTGTCGTTGCCACTATCATCACATCCACTATCATTAGTGTCATAATCACTACCACTACTACTACTCCTATCACCATCAACATCACTACCATTACTCATTGCCCTCATTGTCTCCACCACCACTACACTGTACCACTATCAACACTACCACCCACTACCACTATATTGCAACTACTGCCACCACATTAATATTTTTCAATATTTTTATTTATTCATGTGTAATTTCTTACCTAATAGAAATTAAAGAAACATTAATGTTATATATCTTTATTATTATTGTTTTTGTCATGCTTATATAATTTTTTTAATCATTTGTATAGTTTTAATATATTTATTTTTATTAAAAATTTATATTTTTCACTTTTACTAGTTTTATCATTTTTAACAAGCTCAATTATTTTTATGTGGGATAATTTTATATTACACTATTTCATAATAAAACAAGATAAAATAAATGATTCGTTATTTTATTTATCTTTAATTTGTAATAATTTTTTAAAAACTAAAAAAAAATTGAAATTAAAAACTCAAAACTAAAACTGATTTTAATATTTACAAATTTTAAAATTAAAAACTAAAAATATCTTAAATCGTTGGGCTTTGATCTATTATTGTCATGCTATTGACAATAGTGTAATTTATAACTGCTTTATAGATTTGACTTGGAAGAGACATAGTGGATGTCATCTTAAATTTGTAATTTTCAACTAATAGTTATGGTGGATGCGTTTAAATTTGTAATTAGCAACTGATATATATGGTAAATACCTTTTAAAGGTTTTTTTTTTTTAATTGTGTTTTTTAAAAGAATTACAATAATTAAATTTTCTTAACTTCATTATTTTTAGCATAAAAATTTAAATGAGCCCAAATTAGCTTGTTTTAAAAATTAAAATGGTTAAAAAAATGTAAAAAGACAATTTTATTTATTTATAAAAAGCGGTTAAAAAAATTGATGAGTCAAAAAATTAGTGTGGCCCAACTTAAGCCCATAACCGTTGTAACCCATCCAGCCTGATAACCCACCAGTTCTATGTTATCCAAAAATTATTTAGTTATGTGGTGATTTCTATTGTAACATCAGTTACAATCATGTTTCCCTTTGTTTTATTTTACTTCACCAAACACTTTCTTGAATAGTCTAGGGACTCATAGTTGAAGAACAAATTTCTTCAACACAGATAGCTTGAATTGTTTTTGGAATAGTGTTGGACATTTCACTGATCTAATCGATTAATTTATCACCCAACAAAATTGGCATGCTAGGTGGGACTAAAGCAGGTGAATTGATTGTGAGGTTCGAGTTAGAGGTCGAGCTAAATCGATATATGCATTTGCGCTCTAGTAAGACTATATGAGATATGGACCCAACTCAAAAGAAGACATGCAGTAAAAAGAAGATTGAATCACAAACGTTCGAAATGTCCGCGTCTATGATGCTGGCAATACCATTAACGCCAATGGCTATGGGAACAGAGGCACCTACTACAATGACAACAACGTTATTTATTAGGTAAACAAATTGACTTGGGTATTCACGATATCATGTATCAAGTTTCTAAGCAGCTTGTCGATATCGTCTGACCTATGGTGCAAAATGAATTTCATCATGCGAAGGAATTAAACAATAGGAGGTCTAAATCGGTTGAAAGTTCAGCAACATGCTCGACACAAGGATGTAATGTTGGGTCAAGTTAAGGGACAAGTCAAAATTACGAAATCTAGCAAGCCCTTTTGACAAGGGTATCGCAATTAGGAATTCTCGTGCCTTCTGTAATACAACCAAATGTGGTATTGGTAGGACCTTTGATGGGGATTCACCCATTAGGCAAATACACTTCCAACGGGATAAGGCAATAATATTCAGCTTCCACCGTTGGGAATGGCCGAATACAGTTGCCTTGCCCAATGGCCAAGTGGCAATGTCTTTGGTAGGATATAGCTCCCCAATACAGCCGAACCATGTTTAGACACCTCTTATAATTACCTTACTACATACTAATCAGATAACACCTTTGTATAATAATGTTGTAACCAACCCAATAAGGAGGTTGGTGACCATGCTATTAGGTGAGTATAGCTAAAAGGTCGTTTTGAGTAGGGATGATAAATTTTTTCCTATATACAAATATTAATTGAGACTTATTCCGATTATGAGGATGAATACTCGTTTTGAAATGAGAATAGATATAAGAATGGATATGTAACTTCTTGTTTCGGAATCATATCTATATTTGTTTTTGAAAAATTATTATCATATTATTTTTTTTTATGAAATTTGACATTTAATTATAATTATAATGAGTTAAATTTATGTTATGAAAATGGTTTTTTATGTTTTATTCAATTTAGTGATATATAAATTTAAATTAAGTAAAGAATATATAATATATTATTAAAAAATTGTATTATTTTAGTGGGAGGAGATAAGGATAGGACAAGCATATTCAACCTTAAATGAAAACAAGGATGAGTGAAAAATTTTATTTTCGTCAAAGATCGAGTATGAAATAAGTATGAGACCAAAGAGTGAGTATGAGAATGAGAAACAACATACACGTTCCAGTTTTGTCCCATTAACATCCTTATCTTGAATGTTATTGGAAACATGGACATGCCTCACTTGAGGTAGTCCAACATGGAGGCATCTAATGCCATAAATAATTATCAGGCTTGAAATTAGCTTTTGATAATTACTCCAAATGTTTTGGAGCACAAAATGAGATATTTGCAAAAAAAAAAAAATCCTTAATTAATAGATCCAAGAATGATTGTTGAAACCATGAAGAAATATTTTGGGATATAGTTAAAATCCTTGGAGGACTAGTGTATCAAAAGCCTTATTTCGAATGGGTGGATAATATTACCCTTTTTACCAAAAGGGTATGGGACTCCTGATTTTATCACTTTCTTAAGAGAAGGTGACAAATCTACTTTGGAGCATGTGGGCCAATTTATAGCCCAATGTGGGGAAGCAGTTAAATTGAGTACCTCATGCTTTAGTTCTTTCCCGTGTTTTTAACTAGAATAAATTTAACTTTGTTGCCTAATTTGGTATAAAATTAGGCAAGCACAGAAAGATGTTTTCATAGCCGATTTTATAAACCTCGATTTGAGATTACCATTACAAACTTAATGGGTATGAAGTAATAATCGATTGAATCAACAATGAAATTTATTGAATGATTTCATAAATTGGCTAGTAGGTGTTTAGCTCCTTGATGTTGAATATGCTACTATTGTCGTAGGAAACATGTAATCTCAGTTGAGAGAAGTTAGAAATGCAAGAATGTCATGATTTGAGCCAATTGGCCTCCAAAGGTACTTAAGTCAAACAATTCATTTTTGACAAAGAATAAGGGAAAGCTAGTAAGGGTAGAGGTCCACACCTAGTGTTTATAATTGATATTTATAGAAATAATAACACAACTTCGATAGAAAATGAAGTAAAAATCATGGCAACCAAAATCATCAAAGGGAAACCATATTCTTGCCTTATGCTAAAAGTGACAAGGGGTAAAGGTTCTAATATCTCAAGTGACAAGAGGGAATATTCTTTCGACATTTCCAAAGTCAACCAAATATTCAAATATTTACTAAAGGATCAATAGATTTGGCTAATAAAGGGACACATGATTTCTTTATCAACATGCTGAAAGAAAAAAGATACACAAATGTTTGTAATATTCTCTTTAACACTTACAATAATGAGGGAAAAGAAAGGTAAGTTGTTTAGCGACGAAAGTTGACAGAATCTTCAACATCAAGTAGCCAATCTCAAACAAGTGTGTTTGAAAGGATAAGGAGATCAAAATCATTGGTACCAAGAGGAGTTTAGGTGCCTCATCAAGCTTTTCAAAATAAAAGTTAAGGGAAATGTTTATGTCAATAGGGAATTTCTTCTATGTTTGGACAAAATTGACTGATTGGACCTAATACGTCTAAAATGAGACCCTTAATGGCCATCTTTTATCAAAGATAAAACCAACAAAATTAACAATTTTGTGAAGATAAAAGGGATTTGTCCACCCTTTATAACTCTCCTAATCTTGAAGAAGAAAAGAGAGTGGTCAATTTCATAATAGAAAACAATATAAGGACCTTGAAAATCTAGTGAAGAATGATAAAACTTCAAGTGATAGATTGATTAAGCCTTTGGCTAATGTGGAGGTGATATAAATTGAGTTATGGGTCATCTTAAAAATAGATAAAATGATAGAATTAGGAACTTGATTATAATCGCGACTTGCCGACAAAATCAAAATTATCAACAAAGCATGACCCTAATTATGACTTGTCGATAGAATCAACACTATAAAGTTATTTAACTCAAGAACAAAAGGGAATCTTTCACAAAAAGAGAAAAACATTTAATTCATTTAAATCTCTGTGTCTTCTTTTACATAAGTTCCTATTTATAGGAAATTGAAAAAACAAATAACACGAACTAAATCTTAAACAAATTTAAACTAAATATAAGATAATGAAAAATAAATCTTAAACAAATTATAATCTTATATGAAAGATAAAATAAGATTATGATTCTATTAAAGAAAATAAATATTAACATACGATAAAAATATATCCTAATAATGAATATTAAATATTTTTTCAATTTTATCAATGTGTAGAAAAGTGATACATTTTTGTGTAATCTCTAATCCACTTTGTTCTAACATTTCTTAACCATGATCTTCAAATTGTAAGTAGGAGACAATTCTCAAATTGAGTTTGAGTTTAGTTAAATTTTCTTTAACTTACACCTTCTTCATTATTAAGCTTTGAAAAATATTTTTGTTTATTGTAGCTTCCACTTTTGTTCATAAGTCTTCAATCCATTGTAAAAAATATTTATAATAATTGGGTATTGTCAAGTTCATATTAGGAGGATGAAGAGTAGGCCTACAAAGAGGATATGATAGCTTAAACCATTGCTGAGAACCCAAAAAAGGAGACAATAGAAAAATAAGCTTGTACAGAAAATGAAGCAAGTCCTAATGATGACTATTGAAGTTAGAGAAAAAGGTCGAATGAAGCTTGCCTCTCCAAAAGCGGCTGAAGTGCTGCAGAAGGCATTTGACAACAATGGAGAATAGATCCTAACAAAAACGTGTGTACATGATAACTAGATGATGATGATGGAGGAAAAGTCACACAGGGTGGAACATGAGTTGCCTTCACAAGGCGACCTTTTGGGTGTCAATGAAGTTGAACTATATGCTGATATACCAAAAGTTGGAGGACACCAGTATAATTATACCTTACAGATAGTTGATCCAGCATTAGATCAAGAATTTGAAGAATCACTATTAGATTCTATCTTGAGTGATTAGGTTGATTTTTTATTAGCCAAGATATCGGCGATCAGTGTCATACCAAGCGAATTTTGTGCCAGTGAAAATCAACCTGATTGGTCGGTTCCAAAACAAGGAAAATTGTATTTTTTGTCGTAGATGCAAAACTCACTTTCATTACTGCTTGAACACCATTGGATACACGAGAGCAAGTGTGTGCCATCAACCTTACATCAATTGTTGATGTTTTGGGAAGGAGATCAAGTCGAGATAGTTTTCGTAGACAAAAGTCCATTTGAAACAAATGTTCGAACAATAGAAGTTATCTTTTATTCTCCCACATGGTGTCAACTCAGGTTTGAGATAATTATGAAGAAGGGTCATGAAAATCCTGTAATCTAACTTCTACAAAATTTGAGATTGAAACTTAAGCCGAATTTGTATCCTTCAATATGCTTAATTAATGACGATGATAAAGAGGCCATGATTGATTTGGTGAATCCATTGACCTGGTTGATTCAAAATACACAATTGAAGCTCAAGATCCGTTGATTGATATAAACCTTGTCACAGAGGATGAGCCAAAGATGACTAAAGTAAATGGCTTATTAACGAGAGGCGAAAAGTGTAGATTAGTAGATCTTATTAGAAAGTACCAATATTGCTTTGTTTGACACTACCATGAGATGTCAATTTTGTCTCTAGAATTAATCGAGCTTCGTTTGCCGATCAAGATAGGCTTCAAACCTCACAATCAACCACCCAAAAGGTTTAATCATTTGTTGATTCCTTATACAAAAGTCAAAATTGAAGAACAACTGAAAACGGGGTTTATCAAAACTGCGAATCGAATGGCTATCATAAAAAAAATTTGCTATCAAGATAAATGGTGAATTTAGGATGTGTATCGATTTTAGGGACCTCAATCTAGCCACTCTTAAAGATGAGTACGTCATATTGGTAGCAGACATGTTGGTTGATGCAACGATTAATCTTGGGATTTTAACGTTCATGGACAAACATTCGGGTTATAACCAATTTTTAATGGCTGAAGAGCATGTGTCAAAAACTAGGTTTTGTTGCCTTAGAGCTGTCGACATAAGTGAAAGCAATTTTCCAATAGTTGATCGAAAAGTCCATGGAGATCTACATAGATGATGTAGTTGTGAAATCTAACAACTTTGATAGTCATTTACATGATCTAGAGCAATCTCTATTGATAATACGATTTCACAATTTGAAAATAAATCTAGAGAAATGTGCTTTTGATGTATTTGCAGGGAACATCCTAGGATTTTTAGTGCACCAAAAGGGAATTTATGTAAATAAGAACAAGGCTAAAGCTATATTAGAGGTAAGGCATCCTCAAAAGAAAGAGATGCAAAACTTAATTGGCAAAATTAATTTCGTCAGGAGGTTCAGAGCGAATTCGACAAGAAAACTAAAGGCATTCTCCTCTTTGTTGAAGCTCAAAGGGGTTGTGGAGTTTAAATGGGAGGTTGAGCATCAAGAAGCTTTTGAGTAAATTAAGAAAACTATGGCTAAGTAGTTTGTTTTGATCTCACCTGTACAAGGAATGCCACTTAAGTTTTATATATCAGCCATTGAAAAATCTATTGGTTTCCTTTTAGCACAGGATGTCGATGACGGTATCAAAAAGGCATTGTATTATCTAAGTAGATTGTTGAATGAATGATGATGGAACAAGATGTATACCAATAGAGAAACTTTGTTTATCATTATTTCATCCTTCTACTAGACTATAATATTATTAAATGGAAAACAAACTGTTTGTTTTGTGCAAAATAGATATTGTAAGATATTTATTAAATAGGCTTGTGTTACAAGGAAGACCTATGAGTGTGTTTGGCTTAGCATATGTATCGTTAGGTGCTATTAAAGATCAAACATTAGTCGATTTCTTGGCGAAACATCCTTGTGTAAAGGTTGACTAGCTAGTACCTTAATCAATAATTATATTAGACTCCAGTCATGGATTCTTATGTTTAACGAATGTAAAACCCTAGAGGAAGCTAGAGTAGGTATTAAAATAACTTACCAGGAGGCAAAGTTCACAAATTCGTTAGTTGGCTCATACCTGAATGTTCAAACAATCAAGTAGAGTATAAACCTCTGATAGTAGGATTAAGGATCTTGATTATCATGGGATCCTAATATGTACACATTATAGGAGATTTGCAATTGGTGATTAAACAATTAAATGGAGAATATAGGTGTCATCATGAAGTATTAATTAGAAGGTATATATATATATATATATATTATACTTTATTTTATTTATAATGATATTAGATCATTATTGTTATTAGAAAAAACAATAACTCATAATAAATTTTAAATATCATTAATTTCTTTTACAAACAACATCCATTTTTT